>PVIC010014491.1:0-36530 GCA_004025085.1 Thryonomys swinderianus | reverse complement strand
TTTTTTTTTTTTTTTTTGAGACAGGGTCTCGCTTTGTAGTTCAGGCTGGCTCTAAGCTCACTATGTAGCCCAGGCAAGCCTGGAACTCAGCAATCCACCTGTCTCTGCCTCCCGAGTGCTGGGATTACAGGCGAGAGCCACCACGCCCGGCACTGTGGTATGTGGTATTGATGGCTGGTGGGCGTGAGTCTCCACACCCAGCATTGTATGTGGTTTACCGGGTATTGAACTCAGGACCTTGCGCTTGTGAGGCAGGCGCCGGAACCTCTGAGCTAACCCTCCAGCCCCAGCACCTGCCTCGCAAGCGCAAGGACCTGGGTTCGATCCCCGGTAACCACATATAATGCTGGGCGTGGAGACACGCCCACCAACAATCAACACCACATACCACAATGCCTGACGTGGTGGCTCACGCCTGTAATCCCAGCTCTCAGGAGGCAGAGACAGGAGGATTGCTGAGTTCGCGGCGGCTTGCCTGGGCACCATAGTGAGCTCAGGGCCAGCCTGAACTACAACGCGAGACCCTGTCTCAAAAAGCAAAAAAAAAAAAAAAAATCCATCTGGGCTGGAGATTTAGCTCAGTGGTTCCAGCACCTGCGTAGCAAGTGCAAAGTCCCTGATTCAGTCCTGGTAACTACATAAAACAATACTGGGCATGGTGACACACACCCACCAGTAATCAGTATCACATACCACAATGTCGAGCGTGGTGGCTCACACCTGTAATCCTAGCACTTGGGAGGCAGAGGCAGGAGGATTGATGAGTTTGAGGCTAGCTTGGGGTACATAGTGAGCTCAGGGCCAGCCTGAACTAAAAAAAAAAAAATCCATTTGCCCAGGAGACAGCTCCTTCATGCCCCTTGGAAGCTGGCAGCCCATGAGGCAAAGTGTGGTAACCTATGATGGCAGTGGAGCCTTGACATTCTCCACAGGTGACAAAACTTGGGATGATGTTAGCAAAGCCAGAGGAGTGCTCCAGCACTGTCCACCACTGTGGCCACCAAAGGGTAAACAGCTGGGCCACATCAAAATCAAGAGAGAGCCTCAGTGTGTGCAGAAGAACTAAACAGTGTTGTCCGTGGCCACAACAGACTCCAACTGAAAACCACGACAGAAAAAAAAAATCACAGGAAAACCTCCAAACACTGGAAACTAAACTACACAGCTCTAAGCATTCCAGACATGTGTCAGGGAGTTTTAATTTTTTTTTTTTGAGACAGGATCTCACATTGTAGTTCAGGCTGGCCCTGAGCTCACTATGTAGTCCAGGCAAACCTTGAACTCAGCAATCCTCCTGCCTCTGCCTCCCCAGTGCTGGGATTACAAGTGTAAGCCACCATGCCTGGCATTATGGTATGTGGTACTATTTGCTGGTGGGCCTGAGTCATTACACCCAGTATTGTTGTATGTGGGATTGAACTTAGGACCTTACGTTTGCTAGGCAGGTGCCAGAACCACTGAGATAAATCCCTGACCCTCCCCCTTTTTTTTTTGTACCAGGGTTTTTTTTGTACCTTGCACTTGGAAGGCAGGTGCTGGAACCACTGAGCTAAATTCTTGGCCCTTCAAGAGAAATTCCTAAAAATACACTGACCTGGGCTGGAGATTTAGCTCAGTGGTTCCGGAGCCTACCTAGCAAGTGCAAGGTTTGATCCCCAGAAACTACATACAACAATACCGGGCATGGCAACTCATGCCCACCAGCAATCAGTACCACATACCACAAATGTTGGACTTAGTGGTTCAAGCTTGTAATACCAGCACTCTTAGGAGACAGAGGAAGGAGGATTGCTGAGTTCGAGGTTTGCCTGAGCTACATAGTGAGCTCAGGGCCAGCCTAAACTACAACGTGAGACCCTGTCTCAAAACAAAACAAAACAAAACAAAACAAAAACCGACCTGAGTGAAAATGATGATACAACATATGGTAATGTCAGAGCCTATCACTATGGGGTCAACGCAGAAAGGGGCTTCAGCCCACTGGGATCTCTAGGATTTTTTCAGGGCTACACTGAGAGGACAGCAGTCTAGAAAGGCCAAAAGCTTTGTGATCCCAGTTGTACTGTAGAGACTAGTTAGTCACAGACATGGAAGAGATCATGGTGGCTGTGGCAGAGACAGTGAGAAGGGGGACGAGTGTAA
Organism: Thryonomys swinderianus; assembly: GCA_004025085.1. Taxonomy (NCBI): domain Eukaryota; kingdom Metazoa; phylum Chordata; class Mammalia; order Rodentia; family Thryonomyidae; genus Thryonomys; species Thryonomys swinderianus. The sequence goes on along the minus strand of PVIC010014491.1, from coordinate 34,388 downwards.
GGGACCTACCTCTGTGGGTGTTGAGCTATGTTTCCATAGAACAGTGGCCTAGGAGTCCACTCCTGTGCAGTGACACAGAAGCACATGCATACATTGTACCAAGGACAGTTTTCTGGTGACAGTTATACATGGAGGGAGATGAGGGAAGGGTACCAAGGACCCCTCTATATTACCTGTGCAACGTTCTTGGATTTAATTATAAACATTCCTCATTTAACAACCAAGTCACAGTCCTGTGACTAGGCCCTTTGTTGACCTGGTTGCTAAATGAGTAATTGTATATAGTATGCATATTACAATGGTAATATACAAAGAAATGAACAAAAGCCGGGCGTGGTGGCTCACGCCTGTAATCCCAGCACTCGGGAGGCAGAGACAGGAGGATTGCTGAATTCGAGGCTTGCCTAGGCTACATAGTGAGCTCAGAGCCAGCCTGAACTACAAAGCGAGACCCTGTCTCAAAAAAAACAAAAAAACAAAAAAACAAAAAAAAAAACAAAGAAATGAACAAAGAAATGGTCAAAGGAAACTCCGACTTGATGACTTTGCTTTTATTTGCTTAACACTTCCATGCAGTACTTTAATATATAGTATGACAGAATATAAAACTACAGTACTACACAGTACAATCAGCAAAAATTAAATTACTGTCCTATAGAAGAAGCCACAGCAAGGCCACGCTGCTGCTCATGTTCCTGCACTGTAAATCTAAATGCAGGTCCTAAGTCCAAAAGTCAGTGAGGACTGTTTTTCAAATAAATTTTTTAAAAAACTGGCCAGTCGGGCCGGAGGGTTAGCTCAGTGGTTCCGGCGCCTGCCTCACAAGCGCAAGGTCCTGAGTTCGATCCCCGGTAACCACATATAATGCTGGGCGTGGAGACACGCCCACCAACAATCAACACCGCATACTACAATGCCAGAGGTGGTGGCTCACGCCTGTAATCCCAGCACTCGGGAGGCAGGGACAGGAAGATTGCTGAGTTCGCGGCGGCTTGCCTGGGCACCATAGCGAGCTCAGGGCCAGCCTGAACTACAAAGTGAGACCCTGTCTCAAAAAGCAAAAAAAAAAAAAAAAAAAACTGGCCAGTATTGCCAAGGTTGGTGGCTTATGGCTGAAATCCAAACAGTTGGGAGGCTGAGACAAGATCACCACAAGTTTGAGGCCAGCCTGGGTAGATAGTAAGACCCTATTAAAAAGAAAAAAAGGCAAGGCAATCACTGTATATCAGATACTATGCAGAAACACTTTCACAGATTTGTTTTACTGGATAGCCCCAACAAATTGGTATGAGGTTTTTTTTTTTTTTTTTTTTTTGCTAGGGATTGAACCCAGGGCCTCACACATACTAGACAAGTACTCTATCACTGAACACCCTAACTCCTATCTCTAATTTTAAACAGGAAACTGAGGCCCTCCTTGCATGTAAAACAATGCCAATGTCCAAGCTCTCCAAGAAGAGAGTATTGAAAATGCAGCCTCTTCTGCCTGAATTTGGGTCCCAGGCTGACTTTACCCAGAGACTCACAGTGGCAAGTACAAAGGGTCAGGGCCATTTTCCTTAAGATCTTCCTGGAGGATTTCTCACAGGAGTACTATTAGGGAGATGAGTTAGTTTTGGGGGTTCTCAGAGTCCATTTGATACAGTCTTTGACCAAAAGTGATTGGTTTCCACGATGCCTCGACAAAGTCTGCCCTCTGCTGGAAATGCTGAGGACAGGGCATGTGCGTCCTCTCTGACTGCCCTCTTGTGGCTGGACAGCTCTTAAGGGCAGAACGCGCTTCTCACGGGCAGCCTGCCTGGGCAGTGGTGCTTGGGTCAGCTGCTTCCAGACTCCTTGCCAAGCCTGGGCCTGCTGGCTGCCAATGATCAGCATATGCTCTGGTGTCCACCTAGAGTCCAGCTTAACTGGTAGATGGCAGGTCTATAAGCAGACTAAAACTAGGTGGACAGGAACACAGATAATTTCTCCAAGGGGACAAATACACACACACACACACTTATATGGAATCACTGTGAAGCTGGCATGGTAGTGCACATCTATAATCCCAGCACCCTAGAGAATTACAAATTTGAGCTCAGACAAGGCAACTCAGTGAGACCTTGTCTCAAATTTAAAGAAAATGACTGAGGCCAGGCTTGGTGTAATCCTAGCACTTGGGAGGCAGAGGGAGGAGGACTGCTGAGTTCGAGACTTGCTTGAGCTACATGGTGAGCTCAGAGCCAGCCTGAACTACAAAGTGAGACCCTATCTCGAAAAAAAAGAAAGAAAGAAAAAGACTGAGGATGTACTGTAGTTCAGTGTGAAGGTCCTGAGTTCAATTCCCAGTACAGAAAGAGAAAAGGAAAGGAACTTGTGTGCTAACAGTGGTGGTGCTGATGATGTTTCTCAATGCAATCACACCTACTCTTGGGAGAGACCACTGGCCTTAGGAGGCAATGATTGAGTCCTGGTTTTGCTATTGGTAAACCTTGGGTAGACTAAACACCAGCTGGCCCTCCATCTCACGAAGCTTCTGTATGGATGGACAGAGGCAGGCGTGTGGACTGTTTCAACAGCACTAAAGCAATTTCATGAATGGAAGGCTATGATCCTATACCGAATGATGATCCTCACCACGACCGACCCAAAGGCCAGGGTATAGGACTCTGTAGTGACCTGATCCTTATATAGCCTTTTCCATCCTACTGTACGAGGGCACAGAACCTCAACTTTGGTGACTGCATATAGCCAGTGCTACCTAAAAGTCTGCTGCCTTTTGTGCATCTGGTGTAACAGGTGTTCATGCACTGCAGGTGGCCCAATTCTAAGGCATGGTGTCAGAATGCAGACTCCACTGTGATGGTGTGTTTCAGAACTGACAGCCACATGGAGTCCACTATTTTAGAGGCTACTGCTGTTCTGACACTGATTTATAACCCACTGCTATGGAAGCACTGTGGCTAAGTCAACAGAGAGTGGGGAGAACATTACCTTCTTCAACTCAATAATCTCATCGTACATGTCTTCTTTCTCTCTGTAGACAGTGGTCCCAGGGATGTGACCTAGAGGATGATATACAAGGCTTGCACTAGACCACTGAAAAGAAAACATTCTTGGCTATATCTTAAAGAAAACTTGGAAGTTAATAAAATTATCCTTTTAAAAAAAAAGAAAAAAGGGGCTGGAGGATTAGCTCAGTAGTTCTGGCGCCTGCCTCGCAAACTCAAGGTCCTGAGTTGATCCTTGGAAACCATATACAATGCTGGGCGTGGAGACTCACGCCCACCAGCAATCAATACCACATACCACAGTGCTGGGCGTGGTGGCTCACGCCTGTCATCCCAGCACTCGGGAGGCAGAGACAGGAGGATTGCTGAGTTCGAGGCTTGCCTGGGCTCCATAGTGAGCTCAGGGCCAGCCTGAACTGCAAAATGAGACCCTGTCTCAAAAAAAAAAAAAAAAAAAAGGAGGAAAAATCTCAACACTTTTACCCTGATCATGATACTTGCTCCAAAAAGCAGGGAAACAGACCAAAAAATGTTAACATATAGAACAATGAACCAAAGAAAAATAAAGATGTAAGCACAGAGTTTAACTGTGGTAAAAGGACTAAAGAATTACAAGAAATGTGATATGCTTAGATTTCACATAGCAAATAAAAACCAAAGACAACAAATTCACGTGGAGCCAACACCCACTCCAATAAAGGATAATTTCACTGTTTTTTTTTTTTTTTCTTTTAGACAGGGTCTCACTTTGTAGTTCAGGCTGGCCCTGAGCTCCCTAGGTAGCCCAGGCAAGCCTCAAAGTCAGCAATCCTCCTGCCTCTGCCTCCCGAGTGCTGGGATTACAGGCATGAGCCACCACACCCAGCACTGTGGTATGTGGTATTGATTGCTGGTGGGCATGAGTCTCCACGCCCAGCATTGTATGTGGTTACTGGGGATCGAACTCAGGACCTTGCGCAGCAGGTGCCAGAACCACTGAGCTAAATCTCCGGCCCCGGTTTCACTGTGGTTTTAATGTAACACCTACAATATTAGGAATCCAAACTATTTAAGTCTAAAATACAACTCCTAACCACTAAAATCAGCTCAGGAAGGACAGTGAAATGACTGCCCCAGAAACTACCCTTCTTTGCAGAGCCCCATGAGAGAGGCCAACAGAACATGTGGATGGAAATGTACAGAATATCAGTTCCCTTGGTGGGACTCAGGCTTTACATTATCTGTAATTTGTGTTTGTTTCTGATACTGTTTATATAATAATTTTACATAGATGAGGTTCAGAGTGTGTGGGCCAGTGGAAGCATGACTGTAAGGGTCACGTCCCAGGAGGGCAGAATGATCCTCATGAGACACTGTTCTCAAGACATTCCAAAATGTCCTAGGGACAGAGCTCGCACACAAAGCCACAGCTTCACCCTGGCAAAGTACAATTCCAACCAGAGTTTGTCCTTCCTGTCACATCAGCACACTCACCCCTGCTGCCAGACAGCCAAGGCTGAACATCTCCATTCTCCCAGTCTGTCAGGGGGCTGCGGTGCTGCTTGGAGTGGGCCCCTGTGAGCTCTGGGGTAGCTCACGGGACAGGGAAGCCTTCCTAGCTTGAATGTGCATGGATTGAATGTGGCAGCACTGAAAGTGCACTGGGAGGTGCTGCCTGTCCTCAACCTTCCTGACACCAGCAGTCAGCCACTGGTGTAATGGTGGATGTCTGCCCTGCCTCTCAGAAATACACCAGTGAAGCCCTGACTCAACCTCTGCCCATTTCTGTAGTGTAATGATTCCTACTACGTCCCATATCAGTTGCTAGTGTGACACTGAGGAGTTTCAGGAAACTCCTAAAAACTTAACCAGTGGCTCCAACAGTCCCTGCACAGAGCCAAGACAGCCTGAGCCAAGAGCAGTTCCCCTGTCATGGAGCCAAACCAGGCAGGCCATGCCTATGTGGGCACAAAGACTGTGACCCTTATAGCCAGGGCTTTGAGAATAGTAAAGACTACATTACAGGTAACGTTGGAACCTCTGTCACTTCAAGCCCCACCCTGGCATCCCCACCACTCTGCGCTTGGAGCAGGGTGCTCCGTGGGCTGCCACACACCTTGCTTTGCAGGTCCCAGCCACAGCTTCTGCGGGGTTAGGGACATCCTGCTGCTCAGCGGCATGCCTGCCGTCTTCACAGATCTATTCCAGGATGCCACTTTCCTCGGCTTAGAGTAATATGGTGACTCTGAAAAGCCAACACAGGGTTTCTGAGTTGTAAAACGACAGTGCCCCCTCAACAATTGTCATAATTATCAACAATTGTCATAAAAGTGGTAAAACAAACCAGTCAAAGCCTATGAGGACTCTGGATAAAAACACTCTGATAAAACTCTTCAAGTACAGATATTTTATTTAATTAACTTTTAAGTATTTTTTAGATTGTGTCTTGCTGTATTGCTTAGGTTGGCCATGAACTCCTGGGCTCAAATAATCTTCCTACCTCAGCCTGCTAAGCAGATGGCATCATTGTACAAACTACTGGGGTATTTTACACACTTATATTAACTAAGTATGTGAATATGCACACATTTACATTTCTCTTTTAATTTTCACTACAAATAATAGAAATTTAAAATGTACACTAATTCTACAAATATTAGAATATTTGATGTTCCCTCCAGTCTTTTTCAGATTATGTTTATATTTTATAGTCACACTCACAGCAAAGGTATAATTTTGTGTCCTTTAATATAAATATTTTTCATGATGCTGCATGGTAACATAGCAATAATATTTTAAAAACTTTTCGTTTGCTTTCTGTCTGAGATAGGTCTCAGTTTGTAGTGTAGGCTAGCCTCGAACTCATAGAAATCCTTCTGGCTCAGCCTCTTTCTTGTAATTTTGGGATTACAGGCATGCATCACTATGCCCAGCTAACATTCAAAATTTAATATATAACAGCTAAAAAATGATAAAAATTGTATTTTCTGGAACATTCTTGATTTTGTCATTAAAATGAAGGAAAGTTTTGAAAACAATTTTTTTTTTTTTTGAGATAGGGTCTCGCTTTGTAGTTTAGGCTGGCCCTGAGCTTACTATGTAGCTTGGAACTCAGCAATCCTCCTGCCTCTGCCTCCTGAGTGCTGGGATTAGAGGCATGAGCCACTATGGACAGTTTGAAAATATTTTAATCAGAGGCTTCATCTCTTCAATTATGTAAGCTATGACAAACTTATGCAAAAAGTGAAACATTCTTATGAAATGAAACATTCTTACATATTCTAGACAGCAAAGAAATTCATATCTGTAGAAGGTGCAGAAAACTTATCTAAGATTTACATCTGTTAAAGTGCTAGGTTTTTTCCATGGTGTCGCAATTTATGGGAAGAGTCCTTCTTCACTCAGGAGGGATGATGCCACATGGGCTCTGGGCACACTTCCACTCACCCAGGACTCAGACGTCCTGCAGGCCTTGAAAACTCTCAGTGTTTAAAGGTAAATCAGTGATCAGAAAAACAGACCATGAGCATGCCATGGTGGCCACAGCTGTCATTCCTGTACTCTAGGAGGCTGAGGAAGGAGGACCATAAGTTGGAGCCCAACTTGGGAAAATTTGCAAGACCCTGCCTCAAAATAAATTATGGGATATACCTGGTACAAAAGGCCTGGGTCCAATCCCCACTACAGAAGAAAAGAAGAAGTATTCATAAATCACATTTTTCTTATAATATGTAAGGACTTATCAGTGGGCTACAAGGATTCCTCAGGAAAACATATATGCATGTGGAGAAAAGCCAGGGCGAGGAAGGAAAATGAAAACAGGACAATGGAAACACTTTGGTGTTGATGCTGCCTGAAGAATCCGACTGAAAGAGCAGGATGCCCAGGGAGGTGGAGGACAAAGAGCTTCAGAACTCTGAAAACTGCAAACCTCTGTGCGGACTGATCAGCATTCAAGACAGCTGCTAAGTACATGGGACAGATGTGGGCCCTGATATCACCACACTTCACATCCAGATGGGAAAACAGAGTCTGAACAAGTCTTAGGAGGCTGTCTGGGAATCAGGGGTAGTGTGCTGGGACATGGCCATTGGTGAGGACGGCTAAGGAGCTTCTTGACAAGGAGTCCAGGGGTGTGTGTGGGGGGGGTCTGGGTCCTGCTGAGTGGAGCAGGTGCCCGGCCTGTGAGGAGAGTTGGGGAGGGCTCACATGGATCAAGAGCAGCCCTGACACTGCCCAGGCTCAGGATCTGGCCAGTCTAAATCCGAGGAAAAACAATATTGATGTTTGCAAAACTCAAGGGGAAAACATTTGATTAATCCAACACTTGGAATGCTTAACATTCAGTGAGAACTTAACTATCCTTTTCCCTTTATGCTTTTGTGCACTGGGCAAAGAACCCAGGGCCCGGTGCATGCTGGCCAAGTGTGTTACTCTGAGTTATAGTAGCCCTTGGTTTCTTTCAAAGGTGTGTATTATTCGTAATACATACCATGTAAACTTCCCAGCATTGTACATGCTGTACTCCGTGGCCAGTAAGAAAGCCTGTTTATATCCTCACAATATATCATGTACAGGGTGATTGTCTGAAGTACATGAAATATCTATGTACACTATATACACACGCACACTGAGGGCAAGGTCAGGGAAGTCCAGGCCCTTGGGAGCAAAAGGAAGCCAGTCTAGGATTTTACACTGCCATAAATACATTTGTGCAGGTGACACAGCTGTACTCAGAGCAAGGTGACAGCACAAATGGGTCAAGAGGGCTTGGGGCATCTGGACCAACCCAATCTTGGCACCCTCCCCCCATGCTGCCATCTCCTGGCCAACCAAGAATGGGACAAAGTCTCCCTCATCCTGCTGAGGATGAGGAGAGCAATAATGGCAGCAGAATGAATGTGGGAGGTCCCCAAAGGAACAGAAAGCCCCTGCCATGGAACAGCCACCCCTCTTGGGCCCACGCAGCCCACAAAGCACTGTATCTCATGGGAGGCTGAGTAGGGCAGTTGCCAGGCCTATCCAGGGGCTTTGCCACAGGACAGCCAGAGAAGGCCTCCGGCAGGGCAAACAGAAGTGGTTACCATGTCTCAGTGACTGCACCTGCACTGGAAGGAAAGGCTTTCACCAGCTCCAGGATGGCAGAAAGAGAAACTCTCCAGGGTGAAAGTGTGCAAATCAGAGGATGGGAGATGGCTGTACTTACTTGGCGATGTGGGAAGAGGTCTATGCAAACCTTTCCATTTTGTCTTCTGAAAGGAAGAAGAAAAGGTGTGAGGCTGGCTGAGCTTGCACCCTCAGTGGTCCCAACTCTGTCTCCAGCACAAAGCCTTGCTGTGTTCAGAGAGAGGGCAGGGGAGCTGAGCTTGCTGTGACCTTTCCTTAGCTGCAGGGCACCATGGCACTTTCATGGATATAGGTAGTACCAACTAAGCACAGGACTCCAGGGCCTGGGCCTCAGAAGGGAGATCCCACACAGATGTGGGTCTGCTTGCTGTGGGCAAGAGTCACCATGCCCTGGGGCTCACTTCCATCTGAGCCAACCATGTAGTATCACCTGCAAAGCCCATGAAGGAAGAGTCCAGTGAAGAATGAGCCTGCGTGGAAGACTCTTCTGTGACAATCCTGACACCACATGCAGAACCAGGTACAGATCTGGTTCTACTACTATCTAGTTCTGTGGCATGGGGAAATGAAAAGCCTATTTTCCCTGCCCACTTCACACCAGGCAGGGAGACAGTGGGGTCACAGCCAGTTTCCCTTCTTCCGCTCTGGTGGGGAACCTTCAATCCTGAGTGGGCCAACTTCTACCTGGGACTGGTTTGGGTCACTGCTCTCCCAGGCAGAAGTTGGGCCCAGGTCCTCAGTGAGGTCACTTAGCAGAGAGAGGTCCCTCACTGGAGACAGGGGAGCAAGGGCTCCCAAGATGGGGGTGAGTTGTGCCAGGGCTGGGTCTGCAGTGAGAGCCATTTTTTCTGCTTGTTTACTGAGAGAGCAACTGGCTGGCTTCTGCTGCCACTATATGGCTTGCAGCTGACCCAGAGGACCAGCCTGGGACACCTCACCCCCCACTAGACCTCCTGAGCAGCACTCAACACCCCCAGACTTGGTTGGGGACCAAAACCCACCTCCCTAACCCTTCCCTCCTACGGCAGGGTGGGGACGGGTACTGGCCAACACCAGACATGAGATTGGAAGTAGTCATCTACCTCCATGAACCCTGCACAGGATTACTGGAAAAAAGTTTACGGGCTGGAGATTTAGCTCAGTGGTTCTGCGCCTGCCTAGCAAGTGCAAGGTCCCTGCTTTGATTGGTAACCACATACAACAATACTGGGTGTGGTGACTCTTATCCACCCGCAATCAGTACCACATATCACAAATGCCAGGCTTGGTGCCTCATGCCTGTTATCCTAGCACTCAGGGGGCAGAGGCAAGAGGATTGCTGAGTTCAAGGCTTGTGTGAGCTACATAGTGAGCTCAGGGCCAGCCTGAACTATGAAGTGAGACCCTGTCTCAAAAAAAAAAGGTCAAAAATTATAATCATAATCAGGTGTGATGGTTCATTTCTATAATCCCAGCACTTGGGAAGCAGAGGCAGGAGGATTGCCTTAAGTTTGAGGCTAGTCTGGGCTACATAGTTAGTTCAGGGCCAGCTGAACCACAAAGTGAGACTCTGTCTCAAAAAAGCTTAAAAAAATATTATAATCACAAATTTTCAAATCCAACTAAGGGACTGAAACTTTCCAATACCAAGGACTATTCGGCAGGAGCTGCAGGCCCCTTCTGTACTCACCAGCTCCAAGTCAGAGTCGAAGGTGATTGCAGACAGACTGTCATCCCCCTGTAGGAAGAGATGAACTTCTGTAACTATAAGGCAGTTCTTGGGTCCCACAGCCTGTGCACTGCTGAAACAGAACCAAGCAGGCCCCACAGGAATCTCTAGACATTCAGGCTCCTTCCTCAGACCTACATGTATCCCACAGAAGTGCTCGGTGCCTTCCATAAAGAAAGAGCTCTTGATTAAAGTATTTCTTGCTCACTCTGTTTAAATGTTCTGATGCTTAGTCACTTTGTGTCACAACATGGTGGATCTACTGTTGTGAAAATAGGTCAGTCATATTCTAGAAAACATACTCCATGGGGCAGAGTGTGGCTCAGTGTACAACATGTGTTTAGCATATACCAGGTCCTAGGTTCTAGGCCCAGCACTACAAAAAAAGAAGAAGAAACAAAACAACCAACTCCTTATTAGCATGTGTGTTATTCTATGAGGAGACAGTGGGCTCATAAGGCTTTCTGTCTTTTCACTGCAGTGAATTTGTTCTGGCCAAGGTAGTACAAGGAAAGACCATCACTTAACACCAGGGCCAGACCCCAGGCCTTGGAAGGTTGCTTTCCAAAGAGAAGAAGGTTTGAAATCCTACAAGTCAAGAAACAGTAGGAGGTGCTTAAAACCTCTTTTAGGAGCATGACTTATGATGAGGTACTCGCAGCTGAGATAAGGCTTTTTTTATTTGGAGCCACGACTGCTTTGGCAGAGGGTGCAGGTAAGAAGGCAGAGCAGCCACCATTAAGGTAAGGCGTTCAGAAAGCCATTGTACCTGGCTGATTAAATAATGGTGTGTCAACGCTGATTTACACAGGGACCATTAACAGTGGAAATTACAAAAGCACCAAATGAAAGCCAGGCCTTGTGCCAAAACCTGTAATTCCAGCACTCTGGGAGCTTAAGGCAGGAGGACTGCAAGTCAGAGCTCAACCTGGACAACTTAAGGACTTAGCAAGACCCTATGTCAAAATAAGAAATCACGCCAAATGACCTTTTACTTTCAGAAAGTAGAAAGAGAAAAATAAACTCATGCCAAGTAGAAAGAGGAAGTAATAAAGGTTAGAGACTAAATGAGTTGGAAAAAAAATCAACAGAATAAAACACTGGTTCTTTGAAAAGACCAACAAAATTGACAAATGTTTATCGAGACTGATCAAGAAAGAAAGAGTTGGGCTGGGGATTTAGCTCAGTGGTTCCGGTGCCTGCCTAGCAAGCACAAGGTCCCTGGTTCAATCCGGGAACCATATACAACAATACTGGGCATGGTGACTCACACCTACCAGCAATCAGTACCACAAACCACAATGCCAGGCGTGGTGGCTCATGCCTATAATCCCAGTACTCAGAGGCAGAGACAGGAGGATTGCTGAGTTTGAGGCTTGCTTTGGCTCCATAGTGAGCTCAGGGCCTGAACTACAAAGCCAGACCCTGTCTCACAAAAAAAAAAAAGAAAGAGTTAAGACACTACATTATCAAAATATGGAATAAGAGGGGACAATACTACTGATTGCATAGAAGTGAGGAAAAGCCCAAGGCCACACAATCCTACCAGTGAATGCCATCAAATGTGTAAAGGTAAATTGACACTAATCCATCACAAATTCTTCCATAAATTAGAAAAGTAGAAAAAACTTTCCAAACCACTATATGAAGCCAATATTACCCTGACACCAGACCTGATAAATAGACTGCAAGAAAAAGAAAATTAGATATCAACATTCCTTTTGAATCCATATGTATATTCCCTCAGCAAAACGCAAGCAAATATAATCTGGCAACATATAAAAAGAGGAGGGGATCATACATCATGATTTAGCCCACAAATGAATAGAAGTTGGTTTAACACAAAAGTCAACATAAAATACCATCTCAACTAAAAATTCATTATCTCAGAAAGACAAAAACCACATCATCTCAGAAGCCGTAAAAAAATGCATTTGACATAATCCAATGCCCTTTTATGATAAAAATAAATGAGGCACCTTTTCAGTATTGTGTGATTGGTCCTCCCAATCCCAAACTGTCCTGTCTTCTTTCTTTTCTTCATCCATACCCCTTCAAAACCCCTGCTGTTTTGCCAGGCAGGTCCTGACACTGCCTAATAAATGGCATCTATAAAACTCCAGAGCAACATCATACCTAAAGAAGAAAGACTGAATATTTTCCACTTAATATGAAAAAAAAGACAATAGTGTCCTTTCTCATTATTCCAATTCAAACTATCCTGGCTCTTCTAGCCAAGAAAAATAAATGCACATTATCTGTGCGCTGACAACTTCATATGGAGAATCCTAGGAAATCTACTAAAAAATTATCAAAACTAGCAAATGTGCTGGGAAGAGTGGCACACACCTATGATTCCAGCATTCTGGGAAGCTGAGGCAGGAGGACTGTGAGCTCAACAAGCCCAACCTGGGCAACTTGATGCAGTCCCATCTCAAAAAATAAAAAACGGGCTGGGGATGTAGCTCAGTGTGTGTGGGTAATTAATGGGTTCAGCATTAATAAGAAACAGCATTCATATGAAATATTGTGCTCGCTTCGGCAGCACATATACTAAAATTGAAATATCAGTTGTGTTTATATCCATTGCCAGTGAAAAAGTCTAAAATGAAATTAAGAAAATTCCATTCATAAGAGAAAGAAAATGTGGTAAATATACATAGTGGAATTTTTTTTTTTTTTTTGCTTTTTTGCTTTTTTGGAGATAGGGTCTTGCTTTGCAGTTCAGGCTGGCCCTGAGCTCACTATGGTGCCCAGGCAAGCCACTGCGAACTCAGCAATCCTCCTGTCTCTGCCTCCCGAGTGCTGGGATTACAGGCATGAGCCACCACGCCCAGCATTATATGTGGTAACTGGGGATTGAACTCAGGTCCTTACGCTTGCGAGGCAGGCGCTGGAACCACTGAGCTAACCCTCCGGCCCAATAGTGGAATATTTTAAGCCATAAAAAAAAGAATGAAATCTTGTCATTATGGAGGACATTATGTGAAGTGAAATAGGCCAGAGTGTGAGGACAAATGCTGGTTCTCACTCATATATGGAAACTAAAAAGTTGATCTCAACAGAAGCAGAAAGTAGATTAGTGGTTACGCAAGGCTGAAAGTGGAAATAGAAAAAGGTTGGTTAAGGTACAAAAAGACCTGCATTCACAAGAAGGATTAAATTCTATTGTGCCATAGTAGGGTGACTATAGTTAACAATAATTTATTGTATATTTCAAAATACTAAGAAATATGAATTTTCATAATACAAAAAATTATAGAAGTATGAGGCATTGGGTATGCTAATTACTGTTTTGATTATTAGACATGTATCAAAGTATCACACAGTACTGCATAAATATGCACAATTATCATATAAATTAAGATAAACAAATCACTTGGGTTTAGTTTGCTGGAACCAAAAAGAGAAGAAAAGCAGCTGTGTACACTAAAAATACAAAACCCTGGCGAAAGAAGTTAGAGAGCTGCACAAATGGAAATATATCCCATGCTGCTGTACTGAAATACTGTCTGTTATTTAAGATGCAATACTGCCCAAATTGATATAAAGATTCAGCACTGTCTCTGTTAAATTTTAGTTATTGCAAGGGCTCCAGACAGGGGGATTATCAAGCATAGACTACAATGTCATTGTGTTTGCTAAATTCAAAGAGATCCAAAGCCACACTTGAAAATTTGGTGAGGAAATTGACACCATAAAAAGGAGCTTACTGTGTCAGTCCTGACCTGAGACTGCTGACATCCAGAACGGGTGCTGTAGAAAGTATGGAAAAGTGTAGGAAGATGGCAGGAGAGACCCTGGAGCTAATGGCAGTGGAGTGCTGTCACCATACCTAGGTCTGAACAGGTAAGGAGAGGTAGTTGCTAGAACTCAGCAAGGTAGAACAAAGTGCAGAGAGCCACTTGATTGGAGTTGGGATGTCCACTGAGGGACAGACACAAGCTCTTGGGGGAGAAGTAGGGGAACACATACCTAAACTTCACTCTTCTCCTTTCACTGTACCCAGGGGGCTCCCACAGGCTGCAGTCAGCCGGAAAATAAGGGTGCTGTTAGAGCAGGTCAGCCTCCCCACCACGCAGAAGGGTGGAGAAGCAGAGTTGTTCAGGATGCACACAGATTTGATCTCCCTCAAAATACTCCCCATTGCTTCAAAAACAGCCCGCTCTTCTTGCCACTTTCCAAAGTAGTTCTAGAAGTCCTCTTTTCGGAGTGTTTTCAAGGTATGATAAAAAATACAGTGAATGTGGGCTCAGGGGTACCACACCTGCCTCATAAGCACAAGGTCTTGAGTTTGATCCATTGTACCAAAAAAAAAAAGTGAATGCTGATATTGAGTATCATCCAATAGAACAGACAGGCTTGTAAAAACATGATAGTGGATCCTTATACTGCTTAATCACTGGATCTGGACCTCTGTGACTTATGGATCTTTCCCAAGTCAAAATGTTAATGAAAGGTAAAAGTCTGCAATCAATTCAGGACACCAAGACAGGCATGACAGAGCAACTAATGACACTCGTGAAAGAGGTTTTCCAGAACTGCTTCAGAAAGCGACAGGAATGATGGGATAAGTGTGTCTGAAGCAAGGAAGAATAGTCTGGGGGTGAAACAATGGCATCGTGTCTTTCATCATAATAAAACTTTTTTTTTTTTTGCTTTTTTGAGACAGGGTCTCACTTTGTAGTTCAGGCTGGCCCTGAGCTCACTATGGTGCCCAGGCAAGCCGCCTCAAACTCAGCAATCCTCCTGTCTCTGCCTCCCAAGTGCTGGGATGACAGGCGTGAGCCACCACGCCCGGCATTGTGGTATACGTGTTGATTGTTGGTGGGCGTGTCTCCACGCCCAGCATTATATGTGGTTACTGGGGATCGAACTCAGGACCTTGCGCTTGCGAGGCAGGCGCCGGAACCACTGAGCTAACCCTCCGGCCCAATAAAACATTTTTAAACTTAAAAAAATTCAGTTACTGTTTTTAGAAATCTATAAGATAAGTTGGGCATAGTGTTCTATATTTATAGTCCTAGATATTCAGGAGGCTGAGATGGGAGGATCACTTGAGCCCATAACTTTGAGATCTGCTTGGGGGAAACAATGAGACTACCCCTCAATGAAAAAAGAAACAAAAAGAAGTTGATAGCAGCTCATAAAATTCATTTGGAAATGCGAGACACATAGAACAGCAAAAATGATCTCATAAAAGATAAGTTTCAGGACTCATACTTCCCAATTTCAAAATTACTACAAAGTTATAGTAATCAAGACTGAATGTCATTAATGTAAGAATGGACATGTAGGCTAATGGAATAAAACTGAGTGTAGAAATAAAATTCTTACATTTATGATCTATTGACTCCTGAAAAGGGTACCAAGATTATACACTGGGGGAAAGAGAAGGAGTGCTGGGATAGCTGGTGGTGAGACTAGTGGACATCTACATGCAAAAGAATCTTTCCCCTGACAGTACACACAAATAAAGTGACTCAAGCCGTACCATGGACTGAATGTAAGACCTAAAATCATAAGACTTAGCAGGAAACACTGAGATCTCTATGACCTTGGATCAAGGGGTAGTTTCTTAGATATACGTGCCTTGTTCATGAACTTAATTCTTTCCATGATTCTGGGATTAAGGGCAAAGACTGAGGTATCACTGTAATTCTAAGAGTGAAAGAAGCTGGGCATGAACTGCAAAGTGAGACCCTGTCTCAAAAAAAAGGTAAATGGCAAAGGCTATAAAACAATATAAATATGATAGGTTTTAAAAATATTAGAAGGAAATATGGAAAATGGGTAGGTAGTTTATGGATACTTTTCCAAATTTCCTATGAAGGGCATGGATTACTTTCACAATCAGAGCAAAAGCAGTTCTTAAAGTAGGAGGAGGGCTCGGGTACCAAGGCCCTGGATTCAGTGGGGGAGAAGGGAGGTGGGTAAAAGGACTGTCACTCAGGGTAGGTATAGATAGGCAGGTCCTGCAGAGGAGGTGTGACTGCAGCTGCTCTGAGTTGGCGATTAGGACAGAGCCTCAACCTGGGTGGGCTCGGCACAGCCTTTTGAACGCTGTGGCTGGTGTGAAACCTTCCACTGGCTTCTCTTGCACCCTCAAGAAAAAAATAAACTCAAGGTGCTCCACCAGATCCATGCCCACCTTCCATTCATTCCCCTCGCCCAGCCTAATGCCAGAAATCTCTGGACTACCCCAGGGCCTTTGTATCTGGGTGCTCCCATACCCTAGACCTTGCCCAGCCCGTAGTCTTCGGTAAATGTGAGCTGCCAACAGCAGCAACATCTCAGAGAGAGTGTCTGGAGCCCAGATTCACAGCAGCCCTCCTGGGTCATATTTCACTTCTTATAGTGACCTTATTACAGGCCTGTTGCTTTGCCCTCGCCGACTGGAACGCACTTGTCGTCATTTCAGTCTCCATCACACAAGAGGCCTTCGCTCTGCACAGAAGAGCGCCCTGTTGTCTGCCTGCGACCTGGGAGAGGGCAGAGCCTTCGAGAAGCGAGAAGTCCTCGACAGTGAGCAGAGGTCCGTGCTCCTCACCTACAGAACACGGCGGCAGATTTGCAGGAGGCGCAGACCTGGAAGGCTCCCAGGAAGCTGCAGCTTCACGAGGGCAAGCAGAGGGTGAAGCTCAAGCCCCGCGAAGGTGACTGACATCCTGGGGGCCTTGTGCTGTAACAATTGGGGCACTGTCGCTGTGTCCCGGCCTCCCACTGCCCGTGCCCGGGACTCAAGAGCGCGAGTGAGGCCGCTGGATCTTACCGTCTCAGAGGCCGTTCCCAGGCTCATGGCTACGGTGCTGTCGGACGGCCGCAGCGAGGTGCTCAGCCACCTAAATCCGTAGTCAGTCAGGCATCTCCCAACCTTGGCAAAAGATTCCTCGTTGCCCTGGTAACGGCACCGCAGCCTGGGGCCCCCGGATGTGGCCCCGCCCCTCTAATCCAACCAAAGTGCGCATGCGCAATAACACTGCGCGTGCGCAAATCCAGTGCACTGCCTAGGATTTAAGCAAGCGTTTTCTCGGCTTCCGAGGCCAGACTTGGGGCTGACCGGAAGGTTGCCCAAATAGTTTATCTAGTGCCTCGGGCCAACACTGCAGTGTCCGGGAAAAGTTTAGGTTTCTTATTTAGATCTCTGATACATTCTATAAGGAAGAAAAAACAAAAAACTTGCTGCCAGAATTATTTAGAAAAGACAAATTTCACCAGGCCACTTACCTGCTTAAAAATTTCTGGGCCGGAGATTTAGCTCAGTGGTTCCAGCACCTGCCTCACAAGCACGAGGGCCTGAGTTCGATCCCCGGTAACCTCAGACAACAATGCTGGGCGTGGTAACACGCCCATCAGCAATCAGTACCACATACCACAGTGCCGGGCGTGGTGGCTCACGCCTATCATCCCAGCATTTGGGAGGCAGAGGCAGGAGGACTGCTGAGTTCGAGGCTTGCCTGGTTTACATAGTTAAGGGTCAGCCTGAACTACAAAGCGAGACCCTGTCTAAAAAAAAAAAAAAAATTCTGTCCTCCAAAACACACATTATAGCTTAGTTATCTGCACTCCAGGGTTTCCCTACCTTTCTTTTGATGATGAAGATGGTGTCTATCTGTGACTTTTCTTTTTGAGACAGAGACTTGCTCTGTATCCAGGTTGGCCTCAAGTACAGGGGTTACGTGCGTCACCACCATGCCCCGAAACTTCTAAGGATCTTTCACAATTCCTTTTTTCATAATTTAAATTTTTTAATTGTGAAATAGTTACACTTTATATACACATCATGATTACACTCAACATTGAGAATTTGTACCAGTATGACACTTTCCATTTTTTCCCATTCCCCTTCCCACCCTACAATCCCCAACCCCCAACCCCTATATACATGAGTTTCCCCTTTTCTTTACCATCACAATTTTTTCTTTCCCCTCATTACTTACCCCTACCCCATTTCCCTTAGGATATTTTCTATTTTAGTATTTATCATCATTCTAGGACTTACATTTTCAGTTTTTCATACCAGAGAAAAGATACGGTATTTACACAGCTGATTCACAATTCCTTTTGTCAACAGGGTCCAAAGTGGTGCCTGAAACTGAGGTGACCCACACGTTTTGTAGGATAAATGTGCAGGTTCGCAAACCTTTATCCTCGTGGATAAATAAGTTTCAGGACTAGGTGAGAGATAAGAGATTTTATTAGGAAAAAATTTAAAACTATACAATGCCGGGCGTGGTGGCTCAAACCTGTAATCCCAGCACTTGGGAGGCAGAGGCTAGGACTGCTGAGTTCAAGGTTTGCCTGGGCTATATAGTGAGCCCAGGACTAGCCTGAACCACAAAGCAATACCCTGTTTAAAAAAAAAAAAAAAAAAAAAAAAAAAAAAAAAAAAAAAAAAAAAAAAGATTATACAGCCCCTCGAGAAAGAGAGACACTTATTTCCTGCAACTAGAAACACTGATCTAACAAGCCAAGGGATTTCAACACTCTCAACCGAATATAGCACCACCTCTTCCTCTAGAAGTCCCGCCTTCGGGACGCTATTCCGGTTGGCGGTTTGGGCCCGTACCACTGAGAGTCCTATGGGGAGTAGGTCTAAGTGACCGGTTTGGCATCATTTTTCCAAATTGAGCTCTTTTTTCCAAGTCTTAACCCTCTGGGCGACCAGAGCGTCCTCTGACTAAACTGGACCCAACGGGATTGCTCTCTTCCTGGTCCTGGCGGTTGCATATCCTGAGTGGAGAGGGAACCCAGGAGGCTTTGGGGCGGGGCTTGAGGTAAGTGGAGGGAGCCCTGAGCCGACGCGAGAGTTGACCCGCGACGTGGGGGCGGGGCTTGAGGCAGGGCGGGGCGGGACCTGCGGCAGAAGCCCTGGACTTTTGGGTGAGGGGGTGCGTGAGAAGCGGCTGGTGGTCTAGGTTGCTGCAGACCGCGGGTGAAGTCCCGGCTTGGCGGGGAGGAGAGCTGGACAGTATAGGCGGACGGGCCGGGGGCGAGGCAGGGCTGGGTTTAGTTCCCCCCTGGCGGTGACCTGCGCGTCTGGACTCTGGGGTACTCTCGGGCTTGGCGCGAGGTCGGCCTCCAGCCGTAAACTGAGGCGGAGTCGCGGAAGGGTTACTCTTACATGGACAGAGATTTTCTGGAAATAGGCCCCAGCCAGAGCAGGACCCGCAGGGCGATAGACTCCCTCCCCACCCTCTGGGTCAGATAAGGGACTGATTTAAGGCCTGGTCCTGGGGGATCACGCTGGCTCCCTGACTGTCTAATACATCCTCTGCACACCTTGCGTGAAGAGACCTGGGACGGGGGTGCACATGACTGACCACAAACTCCCAACCTCCTAACTCCGGCCCACCCGCAGCAAAGCCAGCCCTTACCTGTATTCCTCAACTCACTGAACCAGAGCCCAGGTTCCACAGGTGGTGAATGTCAAAGGAATTGTGGTTTATGTAAGCCTCTCCTCTCTCGGAACACCTTCACCAGTACATAGAGTCCTTGTGTTCCCTTGATTTCTGTGCGTGTGCACACACACTCACAGCCTCCTGAGCTTTGTGTCCATTTAGGCCTATTTCAGGCCTACCAGGTAACCACGAGCTGCTTATGACTAGTGAATCTGGATCTGAAACCAAGTATGAAGTTCTGTCGTATTTCCTATGTAGAAAACCTTGTCCTCATCATGGACCCAGAATGCTCCTGCCTTCTCCCTGCTCTCTGTGCTGTTCTGGTGGATCCCAGGCAGGCTGTGGCAGATGACACCTGTTTGGAGAAACTGTTGGACTGGTTTAAAACGGTGACTGAGGCTGGTAAGGACCACGATGTTCCTCTTGTCTGTTGTCCAGAGGTCAGAGGATGTGGGCAGAATGTAGGACAAGGTGCCTAGGGCTCACCTGTACATCTGAAATTTTCCCCTCACTTCCAAGGCTCTTTGGCCAACAGGAAGAAGCAGGAGGAGGCTGGAGGAAGTGACCTGGAGTGTTAGGGCATTCAACTGCCATTCATTCATCCTTCACTCAGCTCCCCCTGTAGTGGCTGCAGAGTGCACAGCCAAACCATTTGTCTTGAGTCAGATTTGCTTTCTTTCTGATTATGAAAGAAGTACATATTTTTGGTATTTGTTTGCAGTATTGGAGATTGTAGCTGTCATTATTTGTACATACTCTTGCATCTAAATGTTTACTTTCGTGGCTGATAACTGCCTCCATATATTCCACGTCATTTATTTCTGCTTTCATTACTTCCTTCCTTTGGTGTATTCTACCATAGCTGGGGATTTAGCTCAGGTGGTACCGTGCCTGTCTTGCAAGCACAATGGCCCATGTTTGGTCCCCAGTACCGCAAAAACAAAACCAAAAAAAAAAGACGCATGATTTATTCTATTATTTTGCTCTTTTGAGTTGAATATCTTTATCTTTCTTGTTTTTATGCTTAAGGCTACAGAACTTTGTAAAAGCATCACTCGAAGTGTATCTGCCGGACTGTTTTTTCTTAGCCAGGCATGGTGGTGCATGCCTGTAAACCTAGCACTCAGGAGGCTGAGACAGAAGGATCACTGTGAGTTCAAGGCTGGCCCAGGCTACATAGTGAGTTGAAGACCAGCCTGAAAAACAGTGAGGCACTGTTTTTAAAAAAACACAAAAAAGGGAGACACCCCCCCCCCTTCGTACTAGGGACTGAAACTAGGGCCTTTGCAGTACTTTTTATTTTATTTTTATTTTTTGTTCTCATCAAGTTGCTAAATTGTCTAAGCTGGGCTTGAATTTGTGATCTTCCTACATTAACCTTCTAAAGTGCTTGGATTATAGGCATGTTCCATTGT
This sequence comes from Thryonomys swinderianus, assembly GCA_004025085.1. Taxonomy (NCBI): domain Eukaryota; kingdom Metazoa; phylum Chordata; class Mammalia; order Rodentia; family Thryonomyidae; genus Thryonomys; species Thryonomys swinderianus. Next base: position 13,768 of record PVIC010014491.1, on the reverse strand, counting down.
ATCTGGCTGAGTTTTTTTAGTCTTTTTATTGTTGAGTTCTAACTTATTTCTTTGGCTAGATAAAGGTGTTTTAACTCTTCAACAAGTAAATGTAGTGTTTCATTTGCTGAAGGTGTCTTGAACTTAATTTACCACGTTCTTTTACATTTGGGCCCCTCTCCCCTGGCTCCTTTTCTGCCTTGGTCAAGTGCATAAAGATTCTCTTTCTTTTTAGTCTCAACTGTTCCGGTTTGGAAGTTACACATCCTGTTTATTTTCTCTTTTGGTCACCTTTACACACTGTTACTTAACACTCACACTAGATTTTTTTTTTTTCTTTTTGAGACAGGGTCTCGCTTTGTAGTTCAGGCTGGCTCTGAGCTCACTATGTAGTCCAGGCAAGCCTCAAACTCAGCAATTCTCCTGTCTCTGCCTCCGGATTGCTGGGATTATAGGTGTGAGCCATCACGCCCGACATTGTGGTATGTGGTATTGATTGCTGGTGGGTGTGAGTCAACACGCCCAGCATTGTATGTGGTTACCAGGGATCGAACTCAGGACCTTCCGCTTGCGAGGCAGGTGCTGGAACCACTGAGCTAACCCTCCGGCCCTAGATTTTTTTTAAAAGAATCTGAAGTTGACTGGAATCTTTCAACTTAAAAGGCTGGAGGATCTTATAGTCCTTTGGCTTTGGATCCCCTGATCTTCCACATCATTGTGGTCTAGAACTTTAATTTAGTCTTATTTTAGGACCCTTCAATAATTTTTTTTTTTTAGTTTTTTTTAAAAAATAGAACATACCGCTCTGTTTATTTCTCATACATTTTATTTTTAGAGTGTTTTTAGTTTTTGCTCTCTTCTTCCTTAGGCCTGCACATGTATTACTAGTTTTGTTTCTAACTCCCTCCCCTTCCACTCTGCTGTCTTGTCCTTGACTGTCCACATCTATTTGGTCATCCTTCCCTCAAGGGTGTCCCTTGGTGATGCTCCCAGCCTCATGGGCAAATTGACCTGTGTAGGCAGGGGGCAAGTGCCTTTTTCCATTGTCTTCTTTGTCCATTTAAGACAGAAATAACTCTCAGTAGAAGTGGTTTTGCTATGTATGTATTTATTGTGGTCCTGGGGATTGAACCCAGGTTCTTTGCACTGAGCCACATCTCTAGCCCTTTTTTTTTTTATGGGATAAGATCTCACAAAAGCTGGCCTCCAATTTTTGATCTTCTTTCTCAGCCCCACTTAGCACTGAGATTACGAGTTTGCAGCTGTGCCTACCCTGTCATCATCAGTGGAAGCCAGTGCTTTCCCAGGGTTGTAGGGTGCTATGCTTCCTCTGCACGGGCTTGACCTGTGATTGTGCTTTTGGTTCTCTAATGCCCCTACCATACATTAAAGTCAGGATTGTTGCAAATGTTCTTGCCAGCTGGACTGTGGAGTCTAGTGCCCTGATGGATGGGGGCCCAGAGCTCCCTGGGAATGCTATACTGTGCTGGAGTCACAGGGAGAGAGTGCAGTGATGTGGTGCACCTCTCCCCATGAGTGCCTGGTTACCTCTGTGACCATCCTGTGGGCTGGGCTGTCCCTCCAGGGTCCAGTCTGCTGCTACTTCAGGAGAACCCCTGCCTGGTGGACCTGCTGTCCCATGTGCTGGATCTGAAGCCACAGGATATGAGCCCCAAGGTCCTTTCCTTTTCCCTGCGCCTGGCTGGAAGGTTTGCAGCCCAGGAGGACTGCTTCGAATACCTCCAGGTGAGCCCAAACCCACCCAACTTTTTGTACCCTGTGTGGTGGGTCTTTGAGGCATTGGGGCTTTCCCTGTTCTGGGAGCTCAAAAATGTCCTGCTCTGGGGTCTGGTGAGTACTTCCAGGTTTTCAGCCTGTGTCAACCCTCTCTGAAACGTTCACTAAGAGTGATGAGGCTCAGGAGGGCCTTGTGAGCAACTAGGCAGAACTAGGTTGGTTCTCAGCTTTGTCCTATAGTCTGCTCTTGGTCCTAAGCCTGTTTCTTGCCATGACAGATAAAGAGCCCTGTGTCAGAGGCTGCTGTGGGGGTCCTTGGGCCCACAGGCCTGGGCAAGAGGGCTCCTGGCCATTCTCCACAGGCTGATGACCAGCAGAACCTGCTGGGCCCTAGTCAGCCCAGAGCAATGTTCCTCCTGGCTCCTTGGAGATCCTTGAGACTGCATGAAGACCCAGTGTGTCTTGCATATTCTGTGCCAAGAATCCTGGGGATGCATGCTGTGTGGAGTTATATGGGGAAGGGGCAGAGTTAGAGTGTACATTCCCCCAGTTAGGTAGCTTCATGGGTGACCTCCATTCAGCAGCTGCAGACTCTTGAGAGCCAGGCTCCATCTTGCTGTGGGATGGGCTTTCCAGAATATTCTGAACACTTCTGCTCCTATGAAATCTACATCAGGGCACAACTTTGCTGCTGCCCTTGTTTGTAGTCTGTGTCTTTCCACACAGGGCACTGTAGACTTTGTAGAGTGACTTTTGTGACTTGCCTGCCAGTCCAGGGCCCACTTGAGGAAGAGACATCCAGGGGCCAGTCTGGGGCCACCACATATTGGCCACACCTGGGCGCTCCTCACTGGCAGTCAAACTGTCCCAATGTGTTCCCAAAAGTGGATTTTCAGTCACAAATGTTCCTTTGATTTTGTGGTACTGGAACAGAGGCCAGAGCAAGCTGCGGGATCATGCCACCAGCACACTGCTTTCCTCTACTCAGTTCCTGTGCCTGACTCCTTCTGAGGCTGGCAGTGTGTGGGGCTTGACTGCCCTTGAAGGTAGCAGGCCCCCATGTGCTGCAGTCTCCTCCTCTGGTGCCCTTGCGCCCCACCCTGCCCTGGTGATTTGTTAGCTTGATGCCTTTGGCAGCTGCTCAGCACCAACCATAGGGCCTGGGACCAAAGGCAGGTAGGTAACTGACCCTGTGTACTTGTGGCCAGGAGTTGCACCCAGGAAGGGTGGGACTTCAAGGAAGGGGCTCCAATTGGAGCAGCTAGCAGTATATCCCTTGGTCTGGGGTGCATATATCAGAATAAAGTGGGGTCAGAGAATGGGCTCACCATGTAGTGGTAAGCTGCACCATGCAGGGTGGAGCTAAGAGAAAAGGACCAAGAGGGATTTGAGGCAGGAGCTGCTTTGCAGAGTCCACATCCTGAGAAGGGTCTCAAGATGCGCCCCCTGAGCCTAGAGTGGGGGATGGGTTTCTTGCCCCAGGAGGCCTGATGGGGATACCTGGACACAGTCCTGGCTGCCATTTCTGAAGTTAGGCCTGCCAATGTATAGGGAATGACTGAGCCAGTTGGGGACTCTGTCATGCACTCAGGATTGGGGTACCACAAGACTACTGACCTCTACTGGTGACCATACTCTTTCCGCACATGGCTAGGAGAGCATATGTTGGCATCCAGCCACTCCTTGGCAGGTAGTGGCTCAGTGCCCAGGCTGGCCAGTAAAATCAGACAGCACCTGAGAGGGGGTGGTAGTGAGGGGTAAGAAAAACACAAGACAGACAAAGATGGAATTGGGAGGACCTCAGATATTTTGAAGGCCCAAGTTTATTCTTCAGAGCTCTTTTATAGTATTTCTAGCTAGAGTGCCTACATGCAAAGCTTACAGTTAGTAAGGTCAGTGGTAAACATCTGCGATTAACATGATTAAAATCTAAATCTATAGGGACTCAAAGTACAAAAGATAACTTTGTCTGGCAGCCAGTATCTAAAAATTTCTGGAATGTGTTCTCTCTGCTTCTTAAACTTCTTCATAGGTGATCAGCAAATTTCTTTATCTTATGCTAAAGACTAGCCAGACTCTCAAGGCACAAGTCTTTGTCTCTCTTTGAGTACTTCCCTTAGGGGGAGAGGTAGGGAGAGGCCCAGGGCAAAATGTAAGACAGTTTCCTGGTGAAGTAGCAAGCCCCCCCCTCCCAGGGCAGCTCCCAGATAGCAGACCCCTGGTTTTGTCAGGGCAGCTCCCAGAACAGGGAGCAGACCCCTGGTTTGGGGCAATACCTCTGCTGGAGCCACTTCCCACAGCTCAGCAGTGACTTCCTCGGGGAAATTGTTGGGAGCGTGGCTGTGAAACTTAAGAATAGTTGCAGAGGTCGGGCTCAGCTGATTCACTTGGAGTGTGGAGCGTCCAGATCTGACAGAGTCAAGATGGGCACACCTGGAAAGGAGGTGCGTGCAGGCTCAGCTCAGAGGCTGTGGGAAAGCGTGCAGGGTTGAGCAGCCTTGAAAAGCCTTGGGAGGGTGGACATGTGAAGCTGAAGGTGAGGTTGAGGGAGATGGAGTCTTAAAGTACCATCACAGGAGAGACAGACCCTCCCTGAAACTCAGTTTCTTCCCTGAAGCTCTTGCACTGCAAGGTGGGTCTGGCAGTGCCAGGCCCTACTCATTGATACTGAGAGCCATGCTGGCTCAAAGCACAGCTTTGACAATAAACAAACCTATTTCCCAAGAAGCAAACCTATTTCCTGTCTGCTCCATATCCCAGCAACCTCAGGTGCCACTTTTCTTTGTTTCCCAGCAGGGGCAGTTGCTGCTGGGGCTCTTTGGGGAGGCAGGGCCCCTCAGCTGGGCTGTCTGGAACATCCCCACTGTGCGTAGTGGCTGGATCCAAGGCCTGAGATCCCTGGCACAGCACCCCAGTGGCCTGCGCTTCTTGGGGGACAGCGGTGAGTACTTCTTGCCTGGGACCTAGGGAGCCCCTGCACCTGCAGTGTCTGGTCCTCAGCTCCAGGGTGACTGTCACAGCTCAGGGCTGCTGTGTTGTGCTCACGTGGTAACCACAGTGGTGGTCATGTCCCTGGCTGCTGTGCCAGGCCTGGGGAGCTGGGGCCTCACTAAGCTGCTCATGCACTGTCCATGGGGAGTCAGTCTTTTAAACTAGTTGGGAAAGAGGGGTCAGGGTAAAGTAAAGAAGGGAAAGAAAATACTTGTAAAAACCAAACAAAAGGAAACAAACCTCATGTATATAGGGGTTGGAGATTGTAAGGAGGGCAGGGGAATGGGAAAAAATGAGAATCAAGATGTGTCATGTGCAGGTACAAATTCTCAATGTTGAATGTGATCATAATGTATATATAAAATGTATCAGTACAGGGCCAGAGGGTTAGCTCAGTGGTTCCTGCGCCTGCCTTGCAAGCGCAAGGTCCTGAGTTCAATCCCAGGTAACCACATATAATGCTGGGTGTGGAGACTCATGCCCACCAGCAATCAATACCACATACCACAGTGCTGGGTGTGGTGGCTCACACCTGTAATCCCAGCACTCGGGAGGCAGAGACAGGCAGATTGTTGAGTTTGAGGCTTGCCTGGGCTACATAGTGAGCTCAGAGCCAGCCTGAACTACAAAGCGAGACCCTGTCTCAAAAAAAAAAATGTATCAATACAGAGTTCTTTTGAGAATTAAAAAAGAAAAAAACTAGTTGAAAAGAATCAGGAGCTTCCATGGGCTGAGCCCAAGCTGCTGGCCACTCATGTCCAGGTCTGGTTCCTTCTGAGCTAGTATTGGGCTCCCTGGGTGTCTTCTGCCATCCACATCTCCCTTACTCTTTCCCGAAAACTCTGAGGGTTATGTTTAACCCCTAGTCTGGGTTGACCCCCATTTTACCTGTTTCCTTTGGTCCACAGGTGCACTTGATGCCCTCTTCTCCCTGCAGGAAGACTCCAGCTTGTTTGTAGCCTCTGCTGCGAATCAGCTCCTGGTACACGTCCTGGCTTTGTCCATGCAAGGCAAGGCTGTGGGGCCCTCCAGCCCGCAGGGCAGTGCCTGGCCCACATGTGCCCAGAAGATTGTGGCCCACGTAGAAGCATCCTTGTGCTCCACAGCTGCCCTGCAAGTCACTCAGGCCCTGAACGTCCTCACCACCACTTTTGGGCGTTGCCACAGCCCCTGGACAGAGGTCCTCTGGGGGCAGCTGAGTCCCCTGGTGGCCCATCTCCTGGAGAATGACCCCATCCCAGCTGCACACTCGCTGGTGGATCTCCTCCTCAGTGTGGCCCGGTCAGGTCCCTGGGATGTGGCGGTGGGGGGCCCAAGGTGGGTGGTGATTCCCCCAGGAAGTCTCAGAGGAGTGGCCACACCTGGGTGCTCCTCACTGGCAGATGTGCCCCTAAAAATGGTGCCATGATGTTCCTGAGAAGTACCCTTTCTCCAGGGAAAGGCTGTTCATAGGGCTGAGCATCTCCAGCAGGCATTGTGGGAGTCACCACTGGTCACAATGGGCCTTCATGGGATAGCAGAGTGATTTTTCTCTCTTGGGTCCTTCCTGCAGTTCTCCTGTGTTTGCTTCTGCAGACTGTGGCCTGTGGGAGACTATGGCCCGGATGCTGAGCTGCCTGAGCTTCACACAAGCTGGGCCTTTGGCATCAGGGACCTTAAAACTTCAGCACTGGTATGATCAGGTTGCTTTGGTTTGGGTAGGCTTCTGGGAGTTTGGCACTTGTGGTCAAGGGACCTCTGGAAGAGAAGCTAGGCAAGGCAAGTGCAAAGGGCAGGCCCAAACATTGGTGCAGGCTGGCTTTCTTCAGTGACACAAGTATTTTAAAAAGCCTCACAGAGAGACAAAGACAAAGCTTATTCTTGGAGCTCCCTATTTAGGGAGTAAACAAACCAGAATCTGCCCTCAGCCCTTGAGTCCTTTCTGGTGACCAGGGCCATGGGCCCTGGAGCCTCATGGGTAACTCCTATACCATGGGGTAAGCTGAGGGTTGGAGAGTTAGTTGTAGAAGCCCTTTGAGGGCTTTATTCCTTGGCATACATTTGGAGAGAAGTGTCCCCAGCACTTCCTTAGAGGGGCTCTGAATGTGTCATCAGCTGGCCTGTGAGCTCTGTGGCCTCCAGATGCTCAGGAAGAGTGGGAAGGGGAACAGGGGACCAAGCATCCTGTCCTCAGTGCTCTGTGGTAGCATAGCTGCCCCTCCAAACCAGGGCCTGGACCCTAGAGTGGTCCCATCTGTAGAATGTAGGAAAGGACATATCACAGTTGGGTATAGTGACACATGCTTATACTCCCAGCACAAATTTGCCAAGACTCTACCTCAAAATAAAAACAGGAAGGGATGGAGACAGAGGTTGGTGCAGAGGTCCTGGGTTCATTCCGTAGCACCGTGAAAGAAAGGTCTCTCAGGTCCCCTGCATAGATAACAAGATGGAACCTGCCTGAGCACAGCTCTTGGGAACCCAGAATTCCATTCCCCCTGAGCAAGTGTAGCCCCTGTGGGTGTGTGTGTGCGACCACCTCTTCCTGAGCCCTACAAGCCCAGTGCTGGACACCCCCAAGCCTTTGTCAGGCTTATTCCCCATCAAGCAAGGCCCTCTGCATGGGAGCTGCTCCTCAGGATGTGCTGGCCCCTGCCGTGTGCTCAGCCACCCCAGACTTGGCAGGGACGTTAAGAACATAGCCGGCCTGCCCCAGCCCAGCATAGCAGTCCTCATGTATGTAAAATGTCCACAGTCCACAGGCGCTGAGATCCCAGGCCTTCAGGGTCCTGCTCCAGCCCCTGGTCTGCATCCTAAGAGCTGCTGCTCAGGCCCCTGGACCCTCAGGTACACTGAGTGATGTGGGAGGTTAGAATCCAGGTCTCTGGCGGCAGATGGCCTGCTTGTGGCCTCGGCTTTGCTCCCACCCTGGCATCCCACTGAGAGTGAAGGTCACTGGGGAGGAGGTGCCACAACCCTGAACTTAAGACCCGGCCTGTGCTTGGGGCAGTGACCACTACCAGGAGCTCTTCCTGTTTTGCTCTAGGTCTGCTGGATGAGATAGCCGAAGGCAGCTCCATGACAGTAGATGTGCTGCTGTCTTCCAAGTCGGCCTGTGTGGGGCTCCTATGCCAGACCCTGGCCCATCTGGAGGAGCTGCAGCCACTGGTAGGTGTGGCCCCCACCTGTGACAGATGGGCAGTGGGAGTGTGACCTTTGCTAACTCTCTTTTCCTCCTGTAGCCCCAGCGCCCTTCGCCCTGGCCCCAGATACTCCTTGTGGAAGCTGCAGTGACTATCTTGCGACTCTGCGATGGATCAGCATCCCCCAGCTCCAGTGAGGGGCACCTCCTCTGTGGGGCCCTGGCAGGCTGTGTTCGGGTCCAGCGAGCAGCCCTTAGCTTCCTAGGGACATTGTCTCAGGGGACAGGTGAGTGACCGTGGTGCTGAGTGAGCAGAGCCCTTTCCTCTGTGTGGAGGTTTTTTTGTGCTCAGCCGCCTTCCCTGCTCTCCCAGAGTGGATCACACAGTCACTGCTGGGAGGGAGCTCCCAGAGTGACTCATCTGTTCACCTGTGTCTCAGGCTCCCGGGAGCTGGTGCCACAAGTGTTTGCCATCCTCTTGGACACCCTCGAGAGCCCCGCCTCCAGTCCAATGGTACACGAATAGGGTCGGGGTTCTGGGAGGTGTAGCCCGTCCCCTTCTAATGTGGGCCTCTCAGAACAAGGCCTTTGCTGAGGGCCCCAGAGCTGCCACTTAAAAGTGGACCTGGCAGGTAGGCTTTTGTGTGAGGGGACTTGCAGTGCCATGGTGAGCCAGGGGCAGTCTGTCCATCCTATGAGGAATTCCAGAAGAATTGAGCCAGGGTGGCCACTGTGCTCGGAATCCCACTTCCTAGAAATGCGTCCATTCTGTTGGTTACAGACTTAGTGCCACATGCCACGGGGCAAACTGGTCTGGGGGAAGGGCTTGTGGGATTCTTGAGCCTTAAGGGAGAGGTACCCCAGAGAGCTTGTCATGTCTCAGTACAAGGCTCTCCCCTGCTGTCTCCTATGACAGGCATCAGGGCAGGTGAGGGCCCATCCTCCTGCTCTGCAGCCCGCCCACCCACTTCTCTACTGTAGGTTCTGAAGAAGACCTTCCAGGCCACACTCCGCTGGCTCCTGGACTCACCTATGCCCCCTGGCAGTTTGGACCTCAGCCCACATGTCCCACTTTTCCTCAGAGGTAACCCTGGTCTCTCGTGGGGTGCCCTGTGCAGGGGAGGTGGCCCAGAGACTGCTCTGACCACCCCCTCCTGGCCCAGAGCTCTTCCGTGTGCTGCAGAAGCGCCTGTGCAGCCCCTGCTGGGAGGTGAGGGACTCGGCGCTGGAGTTCCTGACACACTTGACCACTTGCTGGGGAGGTGGGTGCTGGGGAGGGTCTTGCTGGCTCTGGGTCCCTGGTCTACCCGGGATGCCCTGGCAACAGAGGTTACAGCTCGTTTTCCCTTTGACGGCCAGGGGAGGCTGACTTCAGGGAGGTGCTCCTTGCTTCTGAGGTACCCAAGCTTGTCTGGCAGCTCCTTCGAGACCCTGAGAGCTATGTCCGTGCAAGCGCAGTGACCGCCATGGGGCAGCTCTCCAGCCAGGGTTTGCAGGCTGCCTCCGAGAGCCCTGGGCATCCAGAGGTCCAGCAGGTAGGAGGGGGTGGACTCTTAGCCATGTGCCTACCCTGGGAGGCTGTGGTGGCTTGTGCAGCAAGTGAGTGGCAAGTCAGGCCTAGAACAGCTACTTTGAGGTTAGTCGGGGGCAGTGCTGGTGGAAATGATCTCTGAAGCACCAATGACTTGGTGAACCCATTTGTAGAGGAGCAAGCACAGAGCAGAGGGCTGCATGTGCCTGGCACTTCTGTGATGAAGCTGAGCAGCGTGCAGTCCCAGCTGCTGACCTGGCCCTGTGTGCTCATGTCTCTGAGCCACTTGCTGTCTGGCCACTGAACTCCCCACTCTTGGTCCTGCAGGGCCTTGTCGGGGAGCTCCTGCATATCCTGTCCGTGGACTCGGAGGGCTTCCCACGAAGGGCAGTCACCCGTGTCTTCACTGAATGGCTGAGGGACAACCATGCTGATGTGGCCCAGGACACAGAGCGGTTTGTGGCCACTGTGCTCCAGATGGTGAGCCGGGACCTGGACTGGGAAGTCCGGGCCCAGGGCCTGGAGCTGGTGCAGGTGTTCCTGGCCCAGACACTGGGGCAGCCCAACCCTCCCTGTCCCTATGCGGTGGCTTTACCCAAGGTCACCCCACCTGGCCCACTCCTCGAGGTGCTGCGGACTCTTTGCCAGCTGCAGATCTTTGACTTTGCCTTTCGTGCCTTGTTTGACTGTGATCGGCCTGTGGCCCAAAAGGCTTGTGACCTCCTCCTCTTTCTGAGGGACAAGACTGCTCCCTGCAGTGACCTGCAGGAGCCTGGGGACAGCTCTGACATGGCCTCTGTGGAGGCCACCCTGGAGAGGTGGCAAGCAGGGGAGCAGGGCCAACCCCTGGGCAACCTGGAGCCAGAGGTGGTGCTGGCTGCCTTGCGGTCCATGGACCTGGAGGGGCTCCGGGGCAGGCTGGCTGAGAGCAGCGACCACGTGGAGAAGAGCCCCCAGTCACTTCTGCAAGACGTGCTGGCCACGGTGGCTGTGCTGGAGGAGAATGTGGCCGACTGCTACTGAGGCCATGCACCCATAGGCTCTGGCCAGGCCCTGCTGCTTGAGGGGCACTCCCACTAGATTAGAAAACCCTACATTTTGATGAATTATTAAAAGAAATTGCTCATTTTGTACTTAAAACATTCTAAGTGAATTTTGCCTGTGGCCCAAGACCAGGCTCTAGTTATTTTCTTCCGCATGAGGCTGTCAGATGTCCCCTTACTATTCACAGAAGAGGCCACCCCCCACCCAACCCCATCAGCAGATCTGTGATCCCCAGGAGAAGGCTCCTTTCTGGGCTCCGCCAGTCCCCACTGCTCCCCGCTGCGTGTGTCTGTCTTCACCCCACACTGATGGAGTTGCACCAGCTCCATAGTAGACAGTGACATCAGGCAGTGTGGCACCTACAGCTTCTGCTGCTCTTCCTCAGTATTGCCTTGTTACCTGCCATCCAAACTTCAGTATGTCTCTTTGTGTTGCTGTTGAAATACGCTGCTTGAGATTTTGGTAGCAATGGCATTGAGTCTGTAGGACACTTTGGGGAGTGTGGCTATTTTGACACCTTTACTAATCTCAACCCTAGAACTCAGGGCATTTTTAATATATTTGGGTCACCTTGATTTTCTTCCTTCATGTCCTAGCATTTTCAGTGTGCAGGATTTTCACCTTAAATTTATCCCTAAGTATTCTCTTCTATTTTCTGTGTGTGTGTGTGTGTGTGTGTGTGTGTGTGTGTGTGTGTGTGGTTACTGGGAATTAAAATCAGGGATGCTCTACCATTAGATAAATCCCCAGCTTTTTTTATTTTCTAAGATAGGATCTTGTTAAACTGGTCAGGCTGAGGTCAAACTTGAGATCTTCCTGCCTCAGCCTTCTGAGTAGCTAGGATTACACACATGTACCATGTATTCTTTTTATTCTGTTATATAATGGGGTAATTTTTCTTAATTATATATTTTTCATTCCATTTTTATTTGTCCATATTTGCAGTATATAGTGATTACATTCACTGTAGGGACTTGGTACATGTACATAACACATCTTATCTCTTTTTTTACTTGCCCTCCTATCTCTTGGTTGAAAAGGGATTATTTTCTTCATTCCTTTTTCGTAGAGTTTGTCATTAGTGTCTAGAAATGCTTTTAATCTACTTTGTTTGTGGTACCAGGGACCAAACATGGTCCCTTGTGCTTGCAAAGTAGGCATGGTGCCACTTAGCTACATCCCCAGCCCCTCTATCCACACTGTTTTGTGTTCTACAAATTTACTGAGTTAACCTATCCTATCAGTCTTTTGGTGGACTTTTCGGGGTCTTCTGTATAGAAAATCATGTCTTCTGGAGACAGATTTCCTTCTTCCTTCTCTCTGGTGTGATGTCTTCTGCTCCTTTCTCTTGTTAGTCACTCTTGGTGTGAAGTCATGTTACAGAAGTGGTATGAGGAGCACTGTCTTGCTCCTGACCTCATGTGAAAAGCTTCAGCTTTCTCCTGTCAAGCATGATGTTAGCTATGGGGTTGGCTGTTGAGGATATCAAGTAGATTCCTTTTATACCTTGTTTGTTGAATGTTTTTATTAGGAAGGGTTCAAGTGCTTTTTCTTTTTTTTGTTTTGCTTGGAGACAGGGTCTTGTTTTGTAGTTCAGATTGGCCCTGAGCTCACTATTTAGCCCAGGCAAACCTCAAACTCAGCAACCCTCCTGCCTCTGCCTCCTGAGTGCTGGGATGACAGGCGTGAGCCACCATGCCCAGCACTGTGGTATGTGGTACTGATTGCTGTGAGTGTGGGTGGTGAGTCACCATGCCCGGTATTGTTGTATGTGGTTACCTGGGTGCTAACCAGGGCCCTTGTGCTTGCTAGGCAGGTGCCAGAACCACTGGGCTAAATCTCTGGCCCTCAAGTGCTTTTTCTATGTTGACAGAATTGTGTGATTTTTTTTCTTCATTCAGCTTATGTGTGTCACATTTATTGATTTGTATGTGTTGAACCATCCTTGCATCTCAGAAATAAATTCCACTTGATTTTGGTGAATGATCCTTTTAATGTGCTGCTGAATTCTGTTGACTCATGCTTAGTTGCAGATTTTTTGTTATCTTTAGCTGTCAGGGATACTGGCCTATAATTTTCTTTTTTGCAGTGTCCTTATCTGGCTTTGGTATGAGGCTAATGCTGGCCTCATATAGTAAGTTGAGAGCCATAAGACTCTTAAAACATAGGAAGCCAAGTGTGGTAGCACATGCAGTCTGGGAAGCTGAAGGAGGAAATTTGCAAGTTGAATCCTAGACTGGACAACTTAGTGACTTATCAAGACCCTGTCTTAAGAAATGAGAAAGGTATAGTGTATCGCTCAGTGATAAGGGACTGAACTCAGGTCTACAAAGAGTACTACAGAGAGAAAGAGGTAGAAGGGGAAGAGGGAGGGGGAAGTGGGAGCGAGAGATGGGGAGAGAGACAGAGAGAAGAAAAAGCAGAAGAAAAAAAGTTCCTTGACTTTGGTGTTGACACTGGGTGTTTTGGACATGACATCTGAGGCAAAAACAAAACCCGCCAATGGAACTACATCAACCTAAACGGCACCTGCACTGCTAATGGAAGAGGAGAGAATATTTGCAAACACAGATCCAGTAAGAAGTTTTCATGTTTAGGTATATAAGGAATTCACACAACTCAATAGTAAGAAGAAACCCAATAACCTGATTAAAAAATAAGGAAAGATTTTTTTTTCCCCCAAAAAAGACATTTGTATATGAAGGAATGCTGACCATCACTAACTAGCAAAACACTGAGCAGGAAACAATCCAACAAAGCCAGTAGTGTTCCTGTACAGTAATAATGAACCCACTGAGAAATTAAGAAAACAGTACCATTCACAATTGCTTTTAGAAAAGCTAAATACTTAAGAATTAGCCTGCCAAAGAAAGTGAGAAACTCTATAACAAAAACTAAGGTAGTCTGACAAAGGAGATAGAGGAAGACATCAGAAAGGAAAGACTCTGCTATTCCCAGATAGATGGAACCAATATTGTGAAAGGGGGCATAGTACCAGAACTGGTAGATGAGTTTAATGCAATCCCAATCAAAATGCCAACAGCATTCCTTATGGAATTAGGAAAAAAAATTCTGAAATTTACATAAAACAAAGACCTAAGGTAGCAAAAGTAATGCTGGGCAATAAGAGCAAAAGAGAAAGCATGGAAATCTGAGGTTTCAAGTTATATTCCAAAGCTATAGTAACAAAAACAGCATGGTACTGACACAACAGTATAGATCAGTGGAACAGAATAGAACATATAGAAATAGCCCCAGGGACATTCAATCATCCAATCTGACGAAGGGGCCAGAAACCTACACTGAAGCAAAACAGCCTCTTTAGCAAATAATGCTGAGAAAATTGGCTCTCCTGAAGTAGAAAC
>PVIC010014490.1:16697-36632 GCA_004025085.1 Thryonomys swinderianus | reverse complement strand
AAAAAAAAAAAAAAAAAAAAAAAAAAAAAAAAAAAAAAAAAAAAAAAAAAAAAAAAAAAAAAAAAAAAAAAAAAAAAAAAAAAAAAAAAAAAAAAAAAAAAAGCAGGCACAGAGCATGTTAAAATGCGAGCCTGCTTTAGCCAGGGAGCTTTACTATGGTTCCAGAAGCTCTCATAGATGTAATAGAATAGGCTGGAATGACAGGAAGGAAAAGAAAGGTCGTTTAAATGGTGTGCCCTGTGGGTACCTTGCCCACCATTAGATACAGTTCCCCACTTATCTGTCATTAGATTCTAAACCTTGAATCTCCAATCCCAGGAGATCTGTGTGTCTGCATGCAGACTTGCCCAGGCTCCTGCTTTGATGGTTGCCTCAATCTTCCTAGGGATAAAGGGAGTGTGCAATGCCCCGGTCTCTGCTTCGGGGTGGGATTTTATTCTGTAGCTGGAGCGAGAAAACTTTCTTCTCTAAAAACAACTATGAACTTATCTCTTTCAGCATCTTAACATAGCACTATACTAATATATTAACAAATGAATGTGTGAAAGTTTAGGTACATAAACGCCCTTTTCTTCCCCCCACCCCCATTTTTTTGTTTGTTTATTTTATATGCAGTGCCAGGGATCAAATCCAAGGCCTTACACATGCTAGGTAAGTACTTTACCACTGAACTACTGCAGCAGCCCATACGCACCTTTGGATGGCATGATTTATTTGTAGAAATACACTCGAATTCTAAACTATCAATTTATAATTTAGAACATTAGGAAGTAGAAGCTGCTTGGGTAAGTAAAATTACAGGTCTTGATATGTGGACACAGGAAATAGAGGCATAGACCTACATCATGACATGACTGTTTCAGTGGTACTTTGGAAGGAGCCCAGGGTCCCGTCATTGAGACACAACCCCAGTTTTTGTTTTGTTTTTGAGACATGGTCTAGCTAAATCACTAAATTGCTTAGGTTGAGCTTAAACTTGTGATTCTGTTTATTTATCCTACCTGAGCGCTGAGATTACAAGCACGTAACATCCAATTTAGGGCAGTTTCAAAATGAACACAGAAATGAAAATGGAATCCTGACTGAGGGTATAGCTCAGTGATAGAGTGCTTGACTAACCCTGGACTGAATCTCCATCATTCCAAAAGAAAAAAAAAATGGAATCCCAACAGGGTAAATCATGTAATATTAGCTGTCCATCTCTGAACCCCTGCATGGTTACATTACATTATAAGACAGGACCTAAAGTATGTATCTGCCATGTAAAGCATTTATCTTTCATAAGCATATTGGTATTGTACAGGGTAGGAAAATAAGTCTGAGATACAAAATAAGTTGGCACTTTCCTATCACAGAGTACTATTTCAATATATAAATGGCTATATTCAATTTCTTTCATGCTTGGCAATAATTTTATGTGTTTTTCATAAAATTTAATGTAGAGAATAATAATTTCCTTGGAATAAGTAGGATTGGAGTTGCTTTTGACTAGTCTCCATAGTAAGCTACTCTTAAAACACAGCATCACAGTGCTGGGCGTGGTGGCTCACGCCTGTAATCCCAGCACTCGGGAGGCAGACACAGGAGGATTGCTGAGTTCGCAGCGGCTTGCCTGACTACATAGTGAGCTCAGGGCCAGCCTGAACTACAAAGCAAGAACCTGTCTCAAGGAAAAAAAAACAGCATCACATTCATAACCTGGTGGTATTGATATATTTTTGGAAAGGAGAATATTTTTTACTTCATTTGCCATGAAAAACAACTCCAAAATAGAAAATCTTCTTTACTATCAAGTAAGTTCTTTTAAGATCATATTGTCTCATTATACTTCTGGACTTTTAGTTTATGTATAGATTAATATCAACTATCCATGTTAGAATGAAGATATATCAAAATGGTTTTCAAAGGGAAATTAAAGTGTGATTTTGATTTCACAAAATGAAAATATATCAGTTTTATACCTCTAACATAAGATACGATCTGAAAGCCTCTATTCCAGCCATGTCTGAGAGCTTCATGGAGTGGAGTTGTGCAATGCTTCAGAAATTGAGAGATGTGATCACATGATCTTTTAGTCTGCAATTCCTGTTAAGATATAACTGTTGCTTTTTGTGTTGGAAAATCATTGTGTTGTTTTGCTGTATGCTGGTAATTGGAAGATCTTTTAACCAGGTGAGCAGCCAAATTCTCAGAAAAATCTTAAAATTATCTAGGCTAGGAATTGTGGCATCATATTCAACAGAAGGATTAGGAAATCTGATGGAAAAGTCCTTACATCTTCCTGAAACAGAACTTTTTGACCACTAAGTGAACTGTTGACCCTTTGTTGTGCTTGACACAGGTGTTCCTGTGGTCTCTCTGAGACTCAGAATAAAGTAATAAAGACAAGGGCCTGTCTGCATACAAAAATATAATCACAATTTTTCAATATCATAATGTTTACTAATGTTAATGTATGTACAAAATGAAAGTCTCCAAACTCAGTTCATGAGTGAGTTTTTTGAAAATTTTATATAATCAAAATGTTTTGGAACATAGCAAGAGAACCACAATTTCCTCTCCTACTTTATGCTTCATCATTAGCAATCTACTTCATACAATCAGGAATAGAAACTGTAGATAGAAAAATAAAATAAGAGGAAGATTTTTAATTTATCTTGGTGTTTCAGTATCAAGGAATCTATGAGTCTTCTGAGGGTTCAAATTTTCCCTTTCTAAATAAAAGTTTACCTCATTTATCAGACTTTCAAGATTTTTTTCAAGTAAGATCAAGAATCATTATTATAAGTCACATCTGTACTTGCAGTTTACTTTGCATCTTTAATATTAGCTTATTTCTAAGTTATTTTCTTTGTTCTCTCTGAAGTTTTGGATTGAAAAATCTACTTCAGGCAAATTCAGAGAGCAAAAATCCACCTGTTATTTTGGGAGACACATGGAGTTTGAGACAGCAGAGCCAAAGCATGCATTTGAAGCTAGCTGGTTCACTCTGAAATACCAGCCATAGTGCTAGTAGTTACAGAGATCTGAAGATCTGAAAGGATGCTTCTAGTCTGGGGAGAAAAAAGGATCTGGAGAGTTACAACAACTAGAGTCTAAAGGTCTGTCTTTCTCAACCATCTGCAGGAGACAGCTTTTGCTGGTCCTGAAAGAAAGGAGCTTCTTGTTCTCTGATAAGTTCAGATAAGTCCAGTCAAGCCCTAGTTTGGTTATTGTTGTTGTTGCTGTTATTATTATTATGGGTATTTATGTGTCATATTGGATATCGAACCCAAAACCTTCACATTGAACTACACCTGTGTTCTTTTTATTTTTATTTAGAGGCAGAGTATTGCTAAATCACTAAATTTCACAGGATGGGCTTAGACTTTCAACCTTCCTGTCTTGGCCTCCCAGAGTGCTGGGACTATAAGCATGCATTGTTATGTTTGGTTTGGTCTGGTATCTTGACAGAATAACCGGAACAAAGTGTATGCATTCTTTTTATCTTTCTTCCTTTTTTTCTTTTCCTTTACAGCAGAAGTTGAAGCCAGGGTCTTTGTTCTGAACTCTAGTTCTATACTCTCCTCTTTTTTTTTTAAATTTTGAAACAGCATTTTGCTAAGTCCCTCAGTTTCCCAGCCTGGGCTCAAACTTGTAATCTTCCTGCTTCAAAACAATACATTTTAAATTTAAAGACTCCAATGTAACAATCATCCTTTCCTAAATATCATTCAATCTCGTGTTTAACTCATTGTAGACATCCTTCATTGTATATGAATTATTTCATAAAGAACATACAACAGTACTGAGCCTGAGCCCAGCATTGAAGGAGATTTTAATGAAGAATTAATAATGTAAATGGCTTTGAGTACAACAGATAGAACTCTGATGTCAATTACAGTTACTCACAAAGCATTATAATCAAAATACCTTTGAGGAAAAAAATGTTCTTGGCACAGCACTGAACATGTAAGAGCTGCTCTAATTGTGTTTAATATTTTTGGCATAGTGTCAAATTCCTGTGGTACTGAAAATTACAGTGGGAAAGCTTTATTCCAAGGTGGTTTCTAAAACAAATAAAGCCTATACACAAAAGACATGCACATATTGCTGTAATTTGATGTGGAGCAAAAGGCTTTTGTATCCAGAGGGGAAGATAATGGACCAAACACAAACTCAGCCCTCAAAGAAGGGCTAACCCACATGGCTAGCTGGACACCTAGAACCCAAGAGTACTGCAAGATCAGGTGAGATGGGGCCGCTTCTCCCTATGAGATGGCAAATGTAGGTGGCTGGTAGTAACACTCAGGAGTCTTTTGCAAATGCATTTCTTGCATCAGCTCATTATTCATTCAGCAGGTAAACCTTGGAACCTACTGCTTGGCAAACATTATACTTGGCTTTCTCATCACTCTGCCTTGTGAAGGTTTCTGTGGAGTAGAAGGGAAAACCAATCAGTATAATATACACATAATGTTAAGGAAGTTGAAACAAGAATGTCAAGACAGAAATCTTCTCATGAGCTTGCCTGAACACTGATTGGCTAAGGACTGTGAGTAGCCACTGTGCAGGCACCTAGTAGGCATCATGTCTGATTGGCAGTTTATCCAAGGAGCAATTTGATAGCCTATTGCTCTTCCTTAAAAGCTATTCTCTCCAAGTTTTACTAGGTCACCTCTAAAGTTCCAGTAGAAATGGTGGAAAGGGAGCAAGACTTACTGAGTGTCAGCAGCAATGACTGGTATTATTTATAAAGCATTAGTTGTGTGAGGAAATAAGACATGATTTTAACAGCATTTAATGTTATATTCAGACATTATGATTGGAATTTACCACTGATTATTTTACTACTTAAGCCAACCTCTAAGATTTCATTATTATTCTCCTTTTCTAAGTAGGAGAACAAAAGACATATGAGATGGGATAACATGTTCTGTATTGTGCATGGGAAATTAAAGTGGTAAGTCTTCCTCTTTATATTGCCTTTCTCAGGAATGACTGACTCAGAATATGAGCTTATACAGCCAACAGCAGGGAAATTTTGGAGAGTTCAGGAGAAATGAAATAAAAATGGATGTACAATATATGTTAAACATCCTTGATTCAATTAAAAGTAATGGGACTAGCAACAAAGATCACATAAGCAACTATAATTTGTTGGGATTTAGGCTGTGTAACTGTCATAGAGTCATAACAAATATACACTGCTCACTGCTGATTGTCTCTTAACTGATATCTGTTCTTCCTTTTTCTAGTGATAGTCTTTCATATCTTTTCATTCTATTTATTTTGATAGGACATATCTCCAGGCTCAAACTGCTATCCAAAACTCCAGCTGTGAATGTGTGACCAGGACCTAAACATGTAAGATCATGGTGAGTTTTGGTTTTGTTTGTTTTGAGGTGCCACATGATAAATTTCAGCATAATTGAGAGTCATTACTAAGATTTCATCAATGAAAACACCCATGTTAGTTAGCCAAATGCCTGATCTGGAATTATACTTCATAATACTAAGAATACATACTTTGCAAGGACATAGAGAAGAAAACATAGCTCAGAGTTTGAAAGACAAACTTTAATGATATCTTCATGGTGCTTGAAGCCAGCCCTATGTCAAATTTTTCAATGAAGTTAGCCAAGAGTATTTGCAGCTTAAATGGACTTCTGTCCTTTTCAGCTGACAGCTCCCTTTCATACTCTGTCACTTAAACATATCTAAATGTGCCTAGCACAGAGTCAGAAAACTCCCTCACCTAGATAAATTTTCAAGATGTGAACAAGTATCTACTACTACTATCATCTTTTTCTCTCACTGCCTTGTCAGAATATAACTATGAGATCTTGTTTTGGCCACTGTGTATCCAACAATGTGTTACTAGTTTTAAATTACCAATGGTGTTGGCTTCCAAAGTCACTATCAGTTGGCTATTTCCCCTGAGTTGTTGCCCTAAGATATATTAGGGACAAATCTCTGGGGGACCTCACACTTCTGTCTTAGCCAGAGGTGCAGTTGTCTTCATCACCATTGCTGATGCTGCAGATGGCTTGTTGCATCCTGCTTCACAGACCTCTTTCCAGTTCTTTTTAAACTGTTCAGAGCAAAGGGGAAGGGGCCATAGAGCCCATGTTTTCTCAGTAAACTCTTCACTTTTCTACACTCCTTGTACTGATACACCTTCGACTTTTCACATTCCAAGTAGTTCAACCAAAATTCTGATGAGATCACAGAGATTGGCTTTAGGAGCAAATTAGCAATCAATCATTATCCCACATCTGTAATGTCACCTTTATTGGTAACAGAGCCTTCAAATCTCTGTGGCTACATTTATATTGGTCTACAGAGCCATGGCCCTGTTTGGATCATGCAGTCTCTCTTTTCACTGTGGCTGGACTGTGGTCAAGATCATAAATGCAAATCTCCAGTAATTTGTGTGTCTTCCCTCAATCTGTGTATTCACAGTAGAATGCTTCAGGCTCCAAACATCACTTCTATGTTTCATTTTCATTTCTAAGTTCATTTTTTAGGGTGTATCTCTTAGTAGCTATACTTATTGATCACAAGCAAGATGGGAGGATTTCCTCACGATGAGTAGTGATGTTTAGTGTACTTAACTTACAGGTGTACTTAATTGACAGGGATCTACAAAAATGTTTAAAAGTACACATAGTATGATTGTGCAACCAACGATGGTGTCTTTTCTCTATATCATTAAATGAAGCCCAAAATCTGAAAGAGTTAGTCCCAGCATTACACCTATGTTTTCCCCTCTAGATCTGGAACCCAACTTTTACCAGATGCTTGAAGCAACAATAACTAACAACTCTCAGCTGAGTCTGTCTTTGAATGTAAGCTTAACTGGGGTAATTAAAGGCCATCTTTAATATCCTGAACTTCACTTAGGATTTTTCTGTTACTTTTAAAAAATGACATCAGAATTCAACATCTCTCTGGCAAATCCTGCTGTCTTCATTCCATGTTGCTCTTGACAGACTCTTGCAAGGGTGTCCAGATACCAGTCTCTCTCTGACTCTGCTTCCTAGAATTGCAAACTTCAAAGTTACCTTCCATAACAGGAATCTACCAGCACTGGAAATTGTTGATCTTTGCTTTGAACACAGAAGTTTGCCAGCTCGTAATTTGCCAGCCCTTCATCTAGACACGACCAACTCCTACGCATGAGTGTGGATCAAAGACTCCACTGTGTTCATCTGCTATTTACCCAGCCACTCCTTGACCCTGAGGCTTTCTCTGACCTGGAGAGGTACTACTCCTTCAAGCTGTCTTCTCAGTGAGCCCAGAAGACCCCACATCCTTTCAATACTTAGCATATACCTCTAGCATATAGCTTAGCATATAGCTAAGCATATACCTTAGCATATAGCTCTACCCTAGAAAAGTACAGGCATTAGATTATGTTGTTGATATAAATCACAATTCTATTTCTCTAGATGACTGAGTCTAGAAGCTCTTCAAAGAACTGATAGATTCAAATTAAGTAGGAAGTAAAGACAAGAAACATAATGGCATCTATTACTCCATTGATCAGCAGGTACTAGCTTAAATAGCTGTTATGGTCTTTCTTTCTTCATTTCTTATTATAAATCCATCTCTTCTACAGGGAAGATATTTTTAAGAATGTGAAATTCAAAGCAAAAAATTATTGTGTAAAGAATATTATCATTGCAGTGATGAGAAAAGAAAATTCATGTGCATACAGCTCAGTGTGAGACACAAAAATAATAAATGGACTCTTTCATGACGTTGCTTGATCACACATCCAAGACCTTATTTGTGTTCAATTTGTACATGAACACCAGTTGCTAGTCCACCTAAGATCTTTTCCCTCAATTATAAATATATATATATATATATATATATATATATATATATATTTTTTTTTTTTTTTTTTGAGACAGGGTCTTGCTTTGTAGTTCAGGCTGGCTCTGAGCTCACTATGTAGTCCAGGCAAGCCTCAAACTCAGCAATACTTCTGTCTCTGCCTCCCGAGTGCTGGGATTACAGGCGTGAGCCACCACACCCAGCACTGTGGTATGTGGTGTTGATTGCTGGTGGGCATGAGTCTCCACGTCCAGCATAGTATGTGGTTACCAGGAATCGAACTCAGGACCTTGCACTTGCAAGGCAGGCGCCGGAACCACTGAGCTAACCCTCCAGCCCATAAACATATTTTTTTAAAAGGCTATGCTTCCTTTTTGGAGAATGATTATAAAATTTAAAATGGTGCTAATTAATGCTTGAATTAAGATAATTAATTTCTATAATTGATTGGCCTTAGTGTCAAGACCAACGTCTCCCCATTTCATCTGCTTCTAGTCTTTTTTGTTTGGATTCTCTGCTACAGCACCAAACTCAACATGTGAAAGAACCTGAGATGAGAAAATGTAGGTGAAAGAGGAATTGATGGGAAAAGCCCAGTTTCACTGAACTTTAGGGACAACTCTGGGACAGAACTTGCTAGGAAAAGTGAACATGAGAATTATAAGAATTAAAGGAAATAATCATTTTCCTTGATCATTTGGCATTAGTACTAAAACAAATGTTCTATATAGTAAGTACAAAAAAATAACAAACTAAAATAGAAATGATCTAAACATAATAGTGGGTGTAGGACTTTTTCTCCATTCACTGACAAACACTATAATTAAAATAATTTAAAATATATAAACAATCTCAAAATAAAAGTAATACAGTATCTAACTTTCAGAAATGAAGAAGCAACTTTTAATATTTCAAAATAGAATCCAAGTGTTTCTCACAGCAATCAGAAGTGAATAAGGTCCTTAATGCTGGAAGATTTCATACCAGTATGTAATAGGAGTGAGCATATTGCAGATCTGAGTATCTTGAAAATATACCCAAATGGACAGTTTTGGTCCCAAAAGATGAATAAGAACACTGGTAGCTGGAAGTAATGGAGTAAAAACTGGTGTGAACTCATGAGCCCCGTAGGATCTTGGTAAAAACTAATCATGAAAAAACAACTGCAGGGAAATTACTGGACAAAGTTAAAGGGCTATCTTTTTAATGTAGGGCACTTTCCAAGCAGCCATGGAATATGATTTCCTTGCTGATAAACACACAGCTCCAAACAATTCAATATATGGAGATACTAGAAACATACATAGTGAATGGAAAATTAACCTTCACAAAACCAGATGCTATTTGTCAAAAGAAGAGGCTTAAAAAAAAGTATGTGTAAGATATTTAATGAGAAAAAGTGGTTTCTGTGTAATAAAAACAGATGTTAGAATAAGAATGAGCTGTTATAAAGAGGATGAAATAAAAAAAAACTCGGGAAGAACAAACGATATGTTAAATATAAAGTGTGAGTGGATAACCTAATCAGTAGAGGTTAAGAAAGCTGAAAAGAGAATCAATTAACTGGAAGATATAGCAGAGGTAATTCCCAAGGTATGGTCCAAGATAAAATGAAAAGACACACATACAGACAGAAAAGACCTTCTTGTAATATTTTTATCAGTATAATTTTATTATTGTTGAAATTTTGGATCACTAAGGCCAAAAATTATGTGTAAAATCAATTATGAATAATAGATTATTTCAAAATTACTGAATAATTCAAATTAATAGTAATACATCTTATCTGAAATGAAACATTCTGTAGTTCAACAGAATTGTATCTTCAAAATGCTTAAATAATCATTATTAACCTAGACAAAATATTCCTTAAGAGTAATGGCAGAAGGAAGACAACTCAAAAAATAAAAGGACTGGAAAAATTTACCACTTACAATTTTTTTTTAAACTGGGAAAATAACTAATAGTTATAAACTAAAGGGTAGTGAGGATAAAAAAAATAACCAAAACATCAAAAAATATTTTAACAAGGGAAAGGAGAAAAGATCAGATTGGGGATCAAAGGAATAGCTGTGTGTCTTTGGGATATTTCCTTTTCTGTGTCTGAAACATCAAATAATAGGATTAGCTGTTAAATCTCAATTTCATTTACAAACAATTATGCACAGTTTTCTGTCCTTCAGAATTTGAGTTATTTTACTTTAATGCTGCTTTCTACTTTTTATATTTTTTCTCCTGCTCTATTTGATTGTATTTAAGATTCTTCCTGTGATTTTTGGTGTAGCCATTTATCATCATGAAACTATTGGTTAAGGAAATGACACAGATACAGCACACACATGAATAACAACAGTGCATAACTGTCAAGATATACAAGCTTCTAGGATATATCTACCACAATTTGTTGGGTTATGCTGAGACTCCAAACCTCAGCAACTTAAAAAAGCAAAACAAACAAAACATGCAAAAAAAGTACACCGTGTTTATCTCCCATACTTTGTATCCTTATGAGTTCCACACAGTCTTCCTGTAGGATGCAAGTTGCTTCAGTTGCTTCATACCCCTGATCAGTGAAATTCAAAGCAAAATTTATGTTTTGGAATTCATTAATCAATCATACTTAAATTGATTTCCATGTGTTATTTAAGATATATTGAAGTTGCTTGTGGATTGTTACTTGCTTGAGGTAATGTATGCAATGGATTTAAAATCATTTATACTTGAGACAGGAGGATTGCTGAGTTCCAGGCTTGCCTGGACTACATAGTGAGCTCAGGGCCAGCCTGAACTATAAAGCGAGACCCTGTCTCAAAAAAAAAAATCATTTATACTTGGTTATAGATCTAAGTTCTTTCATTAAGTAAGTTCTGTTTGTAGTTATTAGGCCACACTTAACTTCATTTTCTTCACATAAAGAATTAGGATACTAATGCTCTCCAAAGGGCTGAAGAGGATTGAATGAAGCAATGTTTGGCGCCATACTTGGCCCAATGCACAGGAAATGTTCTGACTTCTTCCTTCTTTTGGCTTAGAGCAAGACCTTGCTCCCCTGTTTAGACTGTGTTCTGAAATGTGATGCCTAAAATGTGTATTTCCTCTTTCAACTAATCACAAAGAATAATGAGTAATTGAGAAATGTAAGATCAGAATAAACAAAGTTCCTGAATGCATTTGGTTTACAGAATGCCAGTAATTAAATCCAGAAATCACTTCTCTGGCTTATAAATTCCTATGTTGTTGGTCTCTAGGGTCTTGAATGTGTTCTTCCAAACTCCACATCCATGACAACACACTGAAAGGCCCAGGATCAAAAATCAGGGACCCACTGTGGATTCTGTTGTTATTTTTGTGTAAGAAGTGACCAAGTACCTGGAATGTCCCAGTGAGTAATAGCTGGTGATTTTTTTCTTTTTCCTAATTCTAGCAGTTCCCTTTTTCTTTTTCATACAACTGATAGATAATCATTAATTTTTCTCTCTCTACATTTTCAATTTTTCTGTATCTGTCTCCTTCCTACCCTTTCTTTTTTTCTTGTTAGATATATTTTCCCATTTTATCACTTGCTTTTATCATTTGGTAATTTACTGGTTACTTGTTGCCCATTATCATTTAATTTTCATTTTTCCTCAGCATGTTATTTTATTCATTGTGGTTGTCAGTACTTGCCTTCTCCGGACATGACAGTGCACACTGGTAATGTTAGCACTCAGATAGACTCAGGTAGGAGGATTGCAAATTCCAGTCCATGCTGGGCAACTTAGTGACTTAGTAAGATGTTTTCTCAAAATAAAAATACAAGAAATTGCAAATTCCAGTCCATGCTAGGCAACTTAGTGACTTAGTAAGATCTCTCAAAGTAAAAACATAAGACAAATACAAGAATTGAGCCCTAGGTTCAATTCTAACTACCCAAACAAACAAACAAACCCACAACAATAACAAAAGTTGTCTTAACTTTCATATTCACATAATATCAGAATTATAGGCATCTTGTCTTCTCTGCTTGTATCTTCATAAATGATTGTCTTGGTGGCAACCTGTCTAAAGGGCAATGACTTTCTTCCTAAGGATTCAAGCCATTACCAGATAGACTTAGCATTTAGAAAAACCTTTTCCATATTTGGAATAAATTTGTTTCCCTATTATTTCTGCTCATTGATGTCAGCTGTAGATGCTAATGGCCCTTGGTCTATAAGTCTTTTCAATGTTTGGGCATATTAGTTTTATCCCTCTGAGCCCCTTCTGCCACAGGAACATGACTTCCGTCTTTTTTGCTATTGTTATTCTGGCCTCCTCCAGGATCCCAGCTGGGTCAGTCTGAGGAACACCAATCCTCTCTGTGCAGATGAATAGCCTTGGATTTCTGTGTAGTTGGGGCTGGGAAGCTTAAGTATAGAAACTAAGGCAAAACCAAAAAAGTGAGAAACATCATTACCACCTCTCTGAAAAATAATAAAGTTGATCATGATTTTTGTTCATAAAAGGAGAATCTTTAGCATTATATCATTGTTCTAGAGACATGTAGAGACTTATGGAACATTTAATTACATGAAGAATGCCACCAACTGTGGAGGTGTTTTGTCTTCTGATTTTTCCCTCCCCTGTTGAGCAAGGAGCATTCTTTTGAGTTGACGCAGTGATGGAATTGAAGTGCAGCAGATAAAAAGCATGCATTGTTTGTTGACAATAATTGTCATGCATATTTTTCAGATGCGTAGGCAGAAAGCAGGTAAGTGACTTACCAGTTTTCATAAAATAAATCAGAGCCAGAATAGGGAAGATATCTCAGATACTTAATATTTTCCAGGCTGGCTTCATGTTTCCTAGGCTACACAATCTGTGTGACATTAGATAACAGAGTAAGTCAAAAGAGAAATATTAAATACATCATTTAAAATAACTCACATCTAAAAGGAAATGATCAGAAATGAATCTTTGCAGCAGAAACAAGTGAAAATTATTAAAATAGGATAGCGTTTCATCTTTCTACAAAGTGAAACTTTATCTGACAGCTATGTTTAAAAAATGTTCTATCTGACTTTTTGTGACTCAGTGGAATTAAGTAACAATTTCAGCCACTGCAGTATTAAAAAAAAAATAGAGAAGATGAGTATAAAACAATGGCAAAACCTGACAAAAAGTGTGACCCTGGCAAGTTTCCATTGGATGGCACAGAAAAGTGTAAACATGAGGAGGCAATTTTTCGTTGAAACCAAATGAATACACACATCAGATCTTAAATTGGAACGAGGCAAATCATACACTATTTAAATTCCAACATCAGCAAATATTTCCAAGGAAAGCACCTAACTCATTCTTTGATCTTTTGCATTTCCATTCCCTTCCCCATGTAGCACACAATTTAGGAAGAAGTAAATACACTATTGATGGAAAGCTAAAAAATAATCTCTGCACGCTAGAAGTGGCTACTATTTGGATCGGCTTTCATTGTCTGTACCTGGGATACATAGAGACTAGGTCACCCTTGGAACTTCAAACTATCAGTCTCCTCATATAACAGATTTCATTAGTAACTTATGTCTGTATGCATGTCCAACAACTTTGCGAACATGTCAAACCTCAGTGTATCCTGGGTTTAAATTTGGAGAGTAAGGTGCAATTATTGATGATCAGTGTATCTAATTTTACTGCATCCACCTTGAGGAAGACTATATAAGTAGAAAGAAACCAGTTGGATACAAATGGTAGCCCCAAGATTCCACCTATAGGAGCAATAGAATATGCCCTTGGGAGCCAGTGTCAATATCCTGAATTAATTATCTCCACGAGCACAGAAGATTTGCAAACCTGAAGCTACTTACACGGTCAGCTTTTCATACAAGCAACAAATTTTCCCTATCCTGGCAAAAAAGAATACATGCCACTAGCCTTTCCAAGTTCTAGTCAGGTAAGAGCAAGAATCGAGTTCACTCAATAGCAGTATTTGTCATTGGCAATTATACAGTATATTCTGGTGCCTTTGTTAGTATGAAATAGCACCTCTAGTTAGTTCCTGGGAATACCTGACTTGCCATTGCCATCTCAGTAATACAGGGAGCTGAAAAATCCTCTGCCTTGTATATAATGTCGCTTAAAACCAGCACATTGCCAAAAATTTATTTAACACATTTTTAAATACGTTACCTGTACAAATATAGGTTACATAGCATATGCTGACTTACTAGCAAGTAGAAAGCCTAGGCCTCAGTGCTAGCCTGAGCAACAGAGAAAGGTCTTGCTTCTAAGAAAATAAATAGTTAAAAAGGAAAAAGAAATAAATGGATGGTACCAGTGCAAGAGCATTATAAAAAGATTCATAATTGAGAGACAGATCTATTTGAATACTTTAGATTTTCAAAACTCCCAAGTAGCTCTTTCATATTGCTACTCATTTCAACTCCAGGGTGTATTTTGCCGCAGCAGCTGAGAATCTAAATGATAAACAAGCATCATTTTCTAGTCATTTGCTGTACAAATATTAGTCATAGTCCTCAGTTATTTTTCTAAGAACTTCTTTACTGCTTCTATAAATAATTTTGAATTTTTACAAATTTGTTAGAGTATGGTTTTGTACTAGAGTGTATTATACCAAGAAGTTGCTGTTATATTTCTACAAAGTTGAACATTTTTCAATATAGTACTGGGTGAAACATACCCAGAGTGCAGATTTTCACAGCACAAAAGATCACCTACCTATGAAATTATAACATTTGAGTGATGAATTGATCTTCATTAAATTGGATTTTGTTTTAGCTTCAACTCCATTTTTTTTTCATTTCTAGTTCTTTAAAATTTAATTATACCTCTCAGGATAGTCTAAGTTTTAAATAACTATACTAAAGAAGTAGAAAAAGCAAGCCTCTTTTTGTGGACATAGTGTACACAGAGAATTTGCAATATGTGGTTTCATTGGTTCTATGGAAAAAATATAATGAAGTCTCTCCATAAAAAAGAGAGACGATGGCAAAACTGACTCATGAATAGTTATTTTATCAATCAGTTTGTTGGACCTTCGATTAATACATTTGAAATAATCTTATAGCATAAAAGAGTGGAGAAATACTAGATTTGTAGTCAAATCTGTTAAAAATCAATGGCTTTATGCAAACACTTCTCTGAGTCCTGACAAACAAGCAAACAAACTTAGTTTTAATACCTACTTCACAATTGTCTTTTTAACTGATTAAATTTATTGGTACATTTTCAAATATATATAATGATCAAATTCATTCTAGGGAATTTGTACCTGTACATGATATATCTTCATTTTTAAAAATCCAGTTCCCATACCTTTCCTTACCCCATCTTCCCTCCTTATTTACAAAAACTTTTTAAAACATTTTTCTTTCTTCCTTTCCCTTCCTTTCTTTCCCCGCCACTTTCCTAATTCCTCTATCAAACTGAACATTTTCTTCCTATTTCACAGTATCAGCCACACATTTTGGAACTCACATTTTCAACTTCTCACAATAGAAAAGCAATGCTGTATTCACACATGTGTGTCTGATTTATTTCACCTAAGAGTATGATCTAAAGGGGAATCCATTTAGCTGTAAATGTCTCAGATATATCCTTCTTTATGGCTTGAGCAGTATTCCATGATATAAAAAAGCCACACCTTTATTCATTCCTCTTTTTTTTCTCCACCTTGGTTGATGGGCAGTTGGAATATTTTCAAGATTTTGCTGTTATAAACTCTGCTGCTATATACATGAGTATGCATATATTGCTGTGGTGTGATGTGTTTAAATGCTTTGGGAAGATGCTAAGAAAGGGACTAGCTGGTTCAGATGGAACCTCTAGATTAAGTTTTGTGAGGGATTACCACAATGATTTCCATAATGGTTGCACCATTCTACACTCCCATCAACAGTGAGAAAGGGTTCCCTCTCCCCGCAGCCCTCTCCAGCATTTGCAAGTGATTGATTTCTTAATAACAGTCATTCTTTTTGGAGTGAGATGGAATCTCAGTGTTGCTGTAATTTGTATCATCTCTAGAATGACGAGATCTTGAACGTTTTTTATATTTTATTATATATATATATATATATATATATATATATATATATATATATATATATATATATATATTATTACGGTTTCTATTTTTTCATCCGAGAAATATCTGCATTTCAGAGGCTCATTTAGGGTTTGGGTCTTTTGGGGTCTGGGTTGTTTTGAGTTCTTTATGTATTCTAGATAGTTGTCCTTTGAGGAGAAGCTGGGAAAAAATTTTCCCACACTGTAGGTTGTCTTTTCACTCAATATTTTGTCTTTCTGTGCAACAGTTTTTTTTAATAAAATGGTATATTGGTTGATATTTTGTGATAGTTCCTGTATTTTTGGAGTTTTGTTCACAAAGTCTTCGCCTATACCTATGTCTTGAAGAGTTTACATAGTCTATTTTCAAGCAAATTTAGCATTTCTGCTCTAATATTTAGATCTCCAGTCCACTTCAATTTTAGTTTAGTACATGGTAAAAGACATGGGTCTACTTTTAATTTTTAACAAGTAGAAAGCCTGTTTTTTCAAGACCATTTATTAGAAAGGCTATCTTTCAGTGATGGTGTTTAGCTCACTTTTCAAAGATAAGGTGAGTGAGTACATCTGGAGTTCTTCCTGATTCTCTAATCTGCCATTGGGCCTGTTTTTTGTTTGTTTTTTCTTTTGTACCATACTGTTTGTTTTGTTTTATATCACAGTAGCTCTGTAGTATAATTTTAAGTCAAGGATTGGGATGCCCCTGACTTGCCTTTATTGCCTAGAATGGCCTTTGCTATTCTAAATCTATTCTGGTTCCATATGAATTTCAGGAGAATTTTCTTTAATTCTGTGAGATATGCTGTTGGAATTTTGATCAAGATTGCATTAAATCTGAATAAAAGTTTTGAAAGTATGGCCATTTTTCACTGTATTTTTTCTTCCTAACAAAGACCAAGTGATATCTTTCCATTTTTTTTATCTCCTCTTTGGCTTCTTTTTTCAGAATACTCTAGTTTTCAATGTAGAGGTCTTTTATTTTCTTCATTAGATCAATTCTTAGATATTTCTCTTTTTTTGATACTATTGTGAAAGGTGTTATTTCCCTAATTTTTCTCTAATGAGTTTGTTATTAATGAACAAGAAGGCTGTTGATATTGAGTGTTGATATTGTACCTACCTCCACTACAGAATTTGTTTATTCGGTCTAGAAGTCTATTGTTAGGGTTTTTGGGTTCTTCTGAGTATCATGTCATCTTTAAATGATAATTTAACTTCTTTCTTTTCTATCCTTATTTATTTCTTTCTCCTATCAAATTGTTGTGGCTAATATTTCCAGAAGTATGCTGAACAAGAGGAGAGGTGGACATATATGTCTTGTTCCTAATTATAAAGTGAAATCATTCAGGTATTTTTTTTTTTTTTGGAGACAGGGTCTCCCTTTGTAGTTTAGGCTGGCCCTGAGCTCACTATGTAGCCTAGGCAAGCCTCGAACTAAGCAATCCTCCTGTCTCTGCTTCCCATGTGCTGGGATTACAGGAGTGAGCCACCACACCTGGCACTGTGGTACTGATTGCTGGTGGGTGTGAGTCACCACACCCAGCATCATTTTATGTGGTTGTCAGGATTGAACTCAGGACCTTGCATTGGAGAGGCAGACACCGGAACCACCGAGCTAAATATGCAGCCCAAAGCTTTCAGTTTTTGACTACATCATTTAATGTGATGTTGGGTGAGGGTTTGTCATAGAGGATTTTTATCAGATTAGAATAAAGAGCATATATTCTAATTCTCTGTAGAGTTTTAGCCTGAGTGGTTACTGGACTTTGTCAAATGCTTTCTTTGAATCTATTGAAATGATCATATGGGTTTTGTCCTTTTATCTCTCAATTGGGTATATTACATTTATTGATTTTCATATGATGAACCATCTCTGCATCCTTGGGATGAATACTTCTTGCTCATGGTATATAACCTTTGTGATTTACTGCATTGTGTTTATCAGTTTCTTGTAGGAGAATTTTGTGTCTATGTTCTTTAGGAATACTTCTAAACATAACAGTTCTATTTCTCTCTTTTTTTTTGGGGGGGGTTGAATATTTCTTAGCTTTTGGTGTCAAGGTAATGGTTGCTTCCAAAAATGAGTTTGGGAGTATTGTTTCCATTTCAGTTTCATTAAAGATTTTTAGAAGTAATAGCAATAGTTCTGTAAATTTCTTATAGAATTCAGTACTGAATCTGTCAGAGTCTGGGATTTAGTTTGTAGGTAGGTTTTTAATTACCTCTTAAATTGACTGATATAAATTAGTTTACTTAGAATATGTATGTCTCCTTGATTCAGCTTTGGTATTTCATCTATATCTAGAAATCTGTCTATTACTTCTGTGTTTACCATATTATTAGAATAAAGATTTTCGAAGTAAGTATTGGTGATCTGAATTTCTACAGGATCTGCTGTTACTTCATAGTTTTCATTCTTATTTGAATGGATTTGAGTCTTTTCTTTCATTTTTTTTAAAGACTGGCCAAAGATTTTTCAATTTTATTTAATATTTCAAAGAACACTTTGATGTATTGGTTCTTTTTATCATTTACTTACTCCCCATTGCATCAATTTCTGCTGTTATTATTATTTTTTTAGAAAACAACGTAATGTACTATCTTTTCCATTGAAAATATTTTATATGCTCCTTTAACTCCATAATCATGATTTTTAGCCCCATAATAAACAGTATAATAACTAAATCAAATGTAAGCCATCAACTATTAAACACTTAAGTGACATCCCCCCTCCCAAGGAATGTGATAACTATCTTTATGATATTAGCTTTTTACTATTTTGTCTGTTACTTATACTTTTTAAAAAATTTAATTCTTTATTGGTACATTTTATACACAGCTCAATGGAGGAAAGACAGCCTCTTTAACAAATGGTGCTGGAAAAACTGGGCTTTAACCTACCAAAAACTAAAGCTAGACCTATCTTTTTCACTGTGTACTAAACTAAATTCACAATGGATTCAAGACTTAAACATTAAAACAGAAACAATAAGCCTGCTGGAAAACAGGTTAGGTAAAACTTTTAGAGACACTTTCTTATGCAGAGACTTTATGAACAAAACATTTAGAGTGTGAGAACTAGCAGACAGAATCAGCAAATGGGATCTCATCCTACTCAAAAGCTTCTGCACAGCAAAAGAAACTACTGACACTG
Source organism: Thryonomys swinderianus (assembly GCA_004025085.1). NCBI lineage: Eukaryota > Metazoa > Chordata > Mammalia > Rodentia > Thryonomyidae > Thryonomys > Thryonomys swinderianus. The sequence continues at coordinate 17,614 of PVIC010014490.1, read as the reverse complement.
CTAAAAGACAACCAACAACATGGGGGAAAAATTACTAGCTGTTTCTCAGACAAAGGGCTACTCTCTAGAATATATAAAGAAAAATAAATCAGTCCCCCCAAGTTTAAAGACCCAATTCAAAGATGGGCATCTGAAATGAACAAACACTTCTCAGAGGCAGAAGTAAAAACAGCCAAGATGCTGTTTAACTTCTTCCTTTCCTATCTTTAGTCCTTTTATTTCTTTCTCTTGTCTAATTGCTGTGGCTAATGTTTCCAACAGTATACTGAACAGGAGTGGTGATAGTGGAGATCCTTGTCTTGCTCCTGATCTTAGTTTGAAAGTTTTCACTTTTTGACCATGTAGAAAAATACTGGTTGTTGGTTTCTCATGAACTGCTTTTTTTAAAATTTTTTTTGAGACAGGGTCTCGCTTTGTAGTTCAGGCTGGCCCTGAGCTCACTATGGTGCCCAGGCAAGCCTCAAACTCAGCAATCCTCTTGCCTCTGCCTCCCGAGTGCTGGGATTACAGGTGTGAGTCACCACGTCCGGCATATAAACTGCTTTTATTAGGTTAAGATAAAGTCCATCTATTCCAATTTTATTTAGGGTTTTGATCATGTATCGGTGTTGGATTTTATCAAATGCTTTTTCTGCATCTATTGAGGTGGTAATATGGTTTTTGCCCTTGAGTCTGTTAATATAGTTTCTTACATTTAAGAATTATGCAGTGCTCGCTTCGGCAGCACATACTAAAATTGGAAAGAATTATGTAGCTGGGTGTGGTGGCTCACGCCTGTAATCCCAGCACTCAGGAGGCAGAGACAGGAGGATTGCTGAGTTCAAGGCTTGCCTGGACTACATAGTGAGTTAAGAGCCAGCCTGAACTACAAAGCGAGACCCTGTCTCAAAAAAAAAAAAAAAAAAAAAAATAAATAA
>PVIC010014490.1:0-16597 GCA_004025085.1 Thryonomys swinderianus | reverse complement strand
GATTGGGGTGTAGGATTTTCTTGATGATTCTCTGTATTCTGTTTGCCAGCATCTTTCTGAGGATTTTTGCATCAATGTTCATTTGGGGGATTGGTCCATAGTTCTCATTTTGTTTAGATCTTTTTCTCCTTCTGGATTCAATGTAATAGTTGCTTCCAGAAATGAATTTGGGATTTTTGCTTCCCTTTCCATTTCCTTCAAGAGTTTGAGAAGTAGTGGCATTAACTCTTCTTTAAATGTTTTTGGAGAATTCAGCAATAAAGCTATCAGCACTAGGGCTTTTCTTTGTTGGTAGTTTTTTTAAATTATTATTATTACATCTTCTATTTCACAGACTGACATTGGGGTGTTTAACATTTTTATATCTTCTTCATTCATCTTTGGAAGTTATATGTATCTAGAAATCTAACCATTTCTTCTATATTTTCCATTCTTACTGGAGTACAAATTTTCGAAGTAGGTGTTTATTATCCTCTGGACTGCTGGTGGATATGTAGTGATTTTCCACTTCTCATTCCTAATAGCATGGATTTGAGCCTTTTTATTCTTTTGTTTGATAAGGTTGGCTAAGGGTCTGTCAATTTTGTTTATCCTTTCAAAGAACCGACTCTTTGATTCATAGATTTTTTGTATCATTCTCTTAATCTCCATTGTGTTGATTTCTGCTCTGATCTTTGTATCCTCCCTGGTACAAACTCTGGTTTTGTCTTGCTCCTTTTTTTCTAGTAGCTTGAGGTTCAGCATTAAATTTTTTATATGAACTTGCTCTGTTTTCATCATGTAGGCATTGACTGCTATGGCCTTCCCTAACAGAATTGCTCTCATTGTGTCCCATAAATTCCTATATATTGTACTGGGGTCATCATTTAATTAAAGAAATTGTTTAATTTCTTCTGTAACCACTTGGTTGTTCAGCAGAGCATTGTTCAAGTTCCATGTGTTTGTAAAACTCTTGGAATTTCATTTGCAATTGAGCTCCAATTTCAAGGCACTATGGTCTGACATTATTCATGGGATATCTCCAATTCCTTTCCATTTACTTAGACATGTTCTATGAATGAACGTTTGTCTCTTTTGGAGAATGACCCATGAGCAGCTGAGAAAAATGTATATTCTGACTTTGTGAGTGAAAGACTCTGTAGTCATCTATTAAGTTCATTTGTTCAGAAGTTTGGTTTAACTCCAGTATTTCCTTATTGATTTTTTGTCCAGTTCTATTTGTGACAGTGTGGTATTGAATTCCCCTATTACTACTGAATTAGTGATTATCTGCTTTTCATTCCCATTAAGATTTGTTTTATATAGTTTGGTGCATTAGATTTTGTTGAATAAATATTTATAAATGATATTTATTTCTTTTGAATTGTTCTTTTAGTGAGAATATAGTGTTCTTCTTTGTCTCTCTTAATCAGTTTGTGTTTGAAATCTATTTAGTCCATAAATAGGATAGCCACCCCTACATTTTTTTTTTTGAGACAGGGTCTCACTTTGTAGTTTGGGCTGGCTCTGAGCTCACTATGTAGCCTAGGCAAGCTTCAAACTCAGCAATCCTCCCGTCTCTGCCTTCCGAGTGCTGGGATTACAGGCATGAGCCACCACATCCAGCAGCCACCCCTACATTTTTGCAGTTACCTGTCACATGCAGAATTGTTTTCCATCCTTTTACTTTCAGTCTATGGCTTTCATTTTGAATTAGGTGTGTTTTTGTAGGTAGCATGTTGTAGATCTTACTTCTTGATCCCGTCTGCCAGTCTATGTCTTTTAATTGGTGCATTGAGGCCATTGACATTAATGGTTTTGACTGATATGGCCTGGTTTATACCTGTTATCATATTTTCTTTTCTTGGTTCCTTTTTTTGTTTGCTTGTTATTTATTAATTTTTTTGAGACAGGGTCTCACTTTGTAGTTCAGTCTGGCCCTGAGCTCACCATGTAGCTCAGGCAAGCCTCAAACTCAGTAATCCTCCTGCCTCGGTCCCCAGAGTGCTGGGATTACAGGCGTGAGTCATCATGCCTGGTGGTTCCTTTATTTTTTGCTTTTCCATTCAGTTTCTTCTCTTGCCCAATGGATTCACCCTGGTAGGTCTCATGGGTTTGTGACATTCATTTTTTTTTCCCAAGATATTCTTTAAAATATTTTGGAGTGCAGGCTTTGTGTTTGTGAAGTTTTTGAGGTGTTCTTTGCCATGGAAATATTTTATTCCCCCACCAATTTTGAAAGATAGTTTTGTAGTATATATCAATCTAGGTTGGAAGTTGTTTTCCTGCAATACATGCAACACTTCACTTCAGGGTTTCCTTGAATTGAGTGTTTGCATTCAAAATTCTGCTGTTTATCCTGATGGGCTTCCCATTGTATGCATTTTTTTTTCTTTTCCCTAGCTGCTTTCAGTTTTTCATTTTTTTGTTGAATATCTGGAACCTTGATGATTATATGTCTAGGTGTAGATTTTTATATATCACTGCCATTAGGAGTTCTGTATGTCCAATTCTTTCATTTTTCTGTGAAGTTTTCTGCCATTATATCTTGAACAGGTGTTTTATGTCTTTCACATTGTTTCCTGCTTTCTCAGTGACTCCAGCCAGTCTTATTCTTCTTTGAATTGTCTATGAGCTGCTGGATTGATTTCTTATGATCATTTGTCATTTTCCACAAATTGTTCCTTTCCTGTTCATTGGCTGCAATCTTACTTCTAGGTCTGAAGTTCATCCTCAACTTCATTCATCCTACTTTGCAAACTTTCATTCTCATTTTTGATCCCCTAGAACTCTGTCTGAAGCTGTTTAAAGGGTTCCATTGCTTTTGTTACCTCTGATTCTATCATGGCCCTCTTATCTTAGCATTATTAATCATATCATTCACTTTGGACAGTATCTCTGTTTTCATCTCAGAGGTCAGTTCTGATTTCCATTTTAGTAGATTTTTTTTTTTATACCATCTCAGAGTCCTGGTGATTGCTCCATTTCCCTTTTCCTTGAATTCTCCTGTGGTAGTGATCTTTCTATCTGGGTTTTTGAACTTTTTCTCATTTCAATTCCTTTGTTATTGCTTATATTAGTTAAATTTCTTGCCTGCAGTCTGAGTAACGTTTGTTACAGATCTCTTTCTTCCTAGTATTTGGAACCCTTAGGAGATGACTAATTCCTGAGGTGTCCTCCTTCCATTTGTAATGGCTCTTGAGTAATCTCAGTTCACTGGTTGTAGTCAATGGGAATCCTTCACCATTCCAGTGAGTATTTTTTGTTATGGTGGACTAGGCATAGTAACTCACTGAGGGTCTCTGTCTACATTCCAATACCACTGTTACATTTATTCACAGTCCACAGAAAAGTAGGTGATGACTCTGGAGGCTCTACTCCATGTAACAGCCATGTCCAGTTTGGGTCCACAAGGCAATAGAAATTACAACGTCTTATGGCCCCACCCTGCTCACACAAAAGCTTCATGCTGAGTGCTGGTTGATGGTGCCCCAACCCCTTTTGCCAGGATCCAACGCACAACCATGCCATACCCCACTTAGCCTCCTTCATCAGGCTTCTGGCACAGTCCAGGTGGCAGGAAAGGTGCAGCTCTGAGTGGCATTCATTGGCACAGGTGAACCTTCATGCCAGAACCACCCAGGCAACCCTGCTTGGTCCTAACTGCCTAGACTACTTCCCTAAGCCTTTGGTGCAGTCCATGATTCAGGAAGGTACAGGGTCAAGCAGCAGCAACAATGGAACAGACAAATCTTCCTGCCAGCACCAGTCACATGGGCTTGCCCGTTCCCTACTTGCCTGTCTTGTTTCCTTAGGTGCATGGTGCTACCCAAATTCAGAGACCTGCAGGGCCAAGCAGTGGTAACAATGGCATTAGCAAACCTTCCCAGCAGCCTCATTTTTTTTTTTTTTTAGAAAATCCTTCAGAACATTTTGGAGTACTGTTTTGGTGTTCATGAATTTCCTCAGGTGTGCTTTTGTCATGTAACTATCTTATTTTTCACCAATTTTAATAGATAATTTTGGGGCTGGAGATTTACTTCAGCAGTTCTAGCACCTATTCAGCAAGCACAAGGTTCCTGATTTGATCAGGTAACCACATACAACAAATATTGGGCATGGTAACTCACAATCACCAGCAATTAGTACCACATACCACAATGCCAGGTGTGGTGTCTCACATCTGTACGACCAGCACTCAGGAGGCAGAGACAGGAGAATTGCTGAGTTTGAAGCTTTCCTGAGTTACATAGTAAGCTCAAAGCCAGCCTGAACTACAAAGTGAGACCCTGCTTAAAAAAAAGAATAGTTTTGTAGGATACATAAATCTGGGTTGGAGGTTGCTTTCTTTTAGGGACTGGAATACTTCACTCCAAGCTCTCCTTTACTTGAGGGTTTCTGTTGAGAAGTCTATGATTCTGATGGACTTCATTATATATTCTTTTTTTTCTCTAGATGCTTTTAATACTCTTTTCTTGTGTTGGGTTTCTAGACTCTTGACTATTATATGCCTAGGGTTGTGTGTGTGTGTGTGTGTGTGTGTGTGTGTGTATGTGTGTGTGTGTATTCATGGCTTTTTTCCTGTTTAAGAAGTTCTTTCCCATTACTTCTGCAAATAGTTTTGTCAATTGTGTTATCTTCTGCTTTTTTACTGACTAAATCAATCTTCCTTTTTTTCTTTATTGAGTTTATTGTACATTTTAGATACAAATCACAATCACATTCAACACTGAAAATTTGTACATGTACGTGATACATCTTTCTTGCTTACATTGTCTAGCAGCTGTCAGATTGATTTCTTATGGTGCCTTGCTATTTTTAAGATCACTAGCTTTTTGGGGGGGGCAGGGTCTTGCTTTGTTGTTCAGGCTGGCCCTGAGCTCACTATGTAGCCCAGGCAAGCCTTGAACTCAGCAATCCTCCTGTCTCTGCCTCCCGAGTGCTGGGATTACAGATGTGAGCCACCACACCTGGCAACATTAGCTTATTTTGATCACTAGCTGCAATCTTGTCTACTCTGACTTATATTCTGTCTTGACATTGGCTTATTCTGCTGCATATACTTTTAATATAATTTGTAATCTCCTAGATATCTGCTTGAATCTGTTTCATAGATTCTCTTTCTTATGTTAGCTTTTCATGGTTTCCATCATTTTATTAAGTTCCTCTCTTTTTTTTTAAATCTTTATCTGCTCTGCAGTCATGAAGAATGCTTTTCATGTGGTCCCTATCTTTGTAATTATCTGAGAAAATATTTCCAGTATTATTTATTTTTTTTCTAAAGACTCTTTCATCTGCTTTGTTATTTCTGCTGTTACCACTTCAGAGGGTCTAGGTAGGTGGTTTTCACATTGCTCCAGCTTGTTCCCCCCTGTATTTGCCTTTGGTGACTTGAAAGTATGGTGCTCAATCTTGTCATCTTGTTTTCTATTTTTTTAAGTTTAATTGCTGGTTTGATGCTTCTAAATAGCTTATGCTGAGTAATTTTATTTCTAGCATTTTTAACCCCTAGGAAATGACTGTTGCTCAAAGGTGTTTTCCAGGTGAAACCAGATTTTGGATTCTGAGTCTGTTGGAAGATTCTACAACTTCAGTTTATTGGGGATGAGAAGTTGTTGTGTACTCGGCCTAGTCATTGGTTCTTTGGCATTGTCCTATAACTTTTTATGACCTTTAGGCAATCATACTCTTGTTACACCAAGAAGAACATCTGATTAGAACAATTATGTTACCTTGGAGTAACAATAGAATCAAATCTCCTAGAAAATGACCAACTTTGGTAAGTATTAATTTACCGCATTTTACTATAAGAATTACATTTGTGTTTATATAACAAAATCTAATGTGACCCAGAAAATTGTGTGAAGTAAATAAACCCTTAATATAGCGATTTTGCCCTCAGAGGAGAAAATTTAAAAGGAGTTGGGAATAGGGTAGAGGAATAGAAGAGATTAGAAGTAAGGCCAGAGGACATAGGAAGATCACAAAAACTTTGGGAACCTGGTGAAGACAGAAGGAAAGAGAGATGATAGAAATAAAATAAGAACAGAATAACAACAAAAAAATCTAAAGACCATGTTCACATTCATATAAAAAAGAACAAACAAGAAGCAAAACAAAACAAAACCATGAAGAGAGAAATGAAAATAAAGAATAAAAGAAAAATATGTACACTTTGAGGTGTGTCTGCTGTTACCGGTAGGCAATGTGGGCAGAGTACAGATCCAGATGGATTTATCCCAGTAAGCCAGTGTAGTTTCACAGCAGAGTAGGAGATAATCCCTATAAACCTGAACCTTTAGTTCCATTGATATTCAAGTTTGTTTCTGGCTGTGAGGCTGGAATTAGGTCTGCAGAAACTGCAATAATCTGTATGCCACCTGCTGGCTCAAACTTGTCTCCTTCCTATTTGATCTCTGTTCCCTGACCTCCTGCTGAGTTTAACTCCAACACTGACACACTTGTGCTATTCAGTAAAAAAACTCAATGAAAAGAAATATGTCTTATGTGAACAGATTATCCTCTGTCTTTGCTAGGCTCATTCTTTCTCTTGACACCCCTCAGAACTCTTCCTTAATTTCCCAGTGGAGAGGAGTTCATTATTCATGGAAATCAGGAGCTCAGCTCAGCACATAATAAGGTAATAGTTAATGTGCTGTGCTTACAATCCCAGTGTCTTTGTTTTCATGCACCTTGGATTGAGGTGGTCACATCTTTGGTTGATCTAGTATGTTTGATAAGCCTATGTGTCCAATCAACGTCTCTGACATGGCCTACTAAACATCCGTCTATACACTCCTGATTTAATTCATTAAATGCATAAATAATGATCATTTACATAATGTCATTTATTAATCTGTACCTTATGCTGCACAGGTGGTAGAATTTTGTGTGCAAAACAAGATGCAGTGTCATTTTGCTTTAGCACTTGTATTCAAAGTGGAGTACCTCAGGGTAGGCTACTGCTCTACACAATGTAGGATAACTCAAGGACAAAAATGGAGTCGCTCTGGACAAGCTCCATCTGGAAGGTTCTTGTTCTATACAGATATTATTCATAAATATTTTCAATCTTAAAATAATATTTGTTTTCACAATATTGTATATCTATAATCAATTGGTCATGAATGTCATATCCTTGATGTTCATTTTCTTTTTTAGTATTGTTAACATGTTAGGCCATAGTTGTTACAACTTCGCCTACTTATACCTAATTTAATGACAAATCAGTTTAAATAATTTCAGCCCCTCTTATCTTCCCATTATTCTATCCATTGTGTAACCCAGTTTATTATGGCTTTTGAAAACACATGTCCCAAATATAGTGGATTTGTACTTCAGTGTATTTCACTATCTCTACACATTTTCCATCACCTTTTTTGTGTTTTACTTGACTGAATTGCTAACTCTTCACAGCCACTGAGTTAGAACATAAGCTCATTAGAAATCATGATATTCAGTTTAACACCTCCATCTTTCCTTGCATTTAAAGGCCCTAAATTAATTTATGGAACAGATAAATGAATAACTGTTTTAGCTTTTGGGGGTGATTATCTAAATTAAAGTGACCAGTATAGAAGGTTTTTTTTTTTTTTTTTTGAGACAGGGTCTTGCTTTGTAGTTCAGGCTGGCCCTCAGCTCACTAGATAGCCCAGGCAAGCCTCAAACTCAACAGTCCTCCTGTCTCTGCCTCCCGAGTGCCGGGATTACAGGCGTGAACCACCATGCCCGGCAAGTATAGAAGTTTTGATAGCTTGCTCTTCTTTGAATTTTTGAAAGTTTCAACTCTTTCTAACATTCCTTCTTTGATCTATTCTAAAGTACAATTTATGTCATATTTGTATTCATTTTCTCTTCATATTTGAGATACATGTTGAGAGAGAGACAGACAGAGAGAGAGAGAGAGAGAGAGAGAGAGAGAGAGAGAGAGAGAGAGAGAGAGTGAGAAAGGGAATGAATATTATGACCTAGAATTATCCTTGGTTAAGTGTAACTTTCTTTGTCTGCCTATACATTTGTCTGTAGCTAGGATTGTTTTTGATAGTAGACATGTATATTTAGAACTTTCTCTTCCTTTTAGATAATATTTTCTTTTGAGCCTGTACCTTGGAAGCATCAGAGATAAACAGTGGTTTATGTTTTGGGTAGACCTCAATGGTTGGCACTTATCAACCACGTCACCACTGTTCTGGACAGATAAGTTCTCCTGAACAAAGTAGACTTTGAGGGATTAAAGTCATCTGAGGGAGTGTGCTTACTTTTTTCAGGTTCCCTTTAAGAGAAATGTCTATAGGATAGAAGATGCAGCCATCCTCCAAGAAGCTGAAGTGAACCTTAAATTCAGCTTCTTTAACATTTCATTTCCATAGCTTGTCTTTGGCCACTCTCTCACTCTTCTGGCTAGTTTCCCTTTCTCCAAATATGTATGGCTTTTTGTCACTCCTCTTTCCTTCTCTGTTCCCATTTTTGCCACTTTCTCTGTTGATTCTCTAATATGTCATACTTTCACTTCTATGTTCCTTTAAATAGTATTTTTACCTTTTTTCATTTTTGCATTTTCTTTCATAATCTCTTGGCATGGAATCATGCCAACCTTTTTGAAACTTTTCTCTTTCGCTAGTTTAGTGTGCATGTCTGAATATGCTCACCATTCCCTTGCCTCATTTTTATGAATTTCATTGTGATTTCATTTCTCCCAAGTCTCCTATAACCTTTAGTCCAACAGCAAGTTCTTTGTCATGTATTATAATTAAATACAAAATAAATATCCTTGTGGCTTCCTTTACTTACTGAGATAAAACTGTTAGTGAATAGTAGTAGATCTACTTTTGCCATTTGTCTCACAAGTTGAAGCCCTTCCCCACTGATATTTCTTCCTTTTGTACCTGTTTATATTCTTGAATAAGAGGCACATGCTATAGCTTCTGCTTGGTCAGGGAGTCTGTTTTACACAGTCACAATATCATCACTTATCCCTTCTGCCATTTCTAAGTAGATGAGTAAAAGTTTTCAACTCTTCAGTTTGTGGCATTCACTCTTCTGGAGCTATATCTTTCAGACAGAATTCACTTTTTACTTGTTTCATTTCAGTCATGAATTTTATATTATTAATAGTGTAAGATGCTCTAGCTCTGAATTGTGAGCTATTGAGTCAACACTAATATGATACTTATTTTGATATTTTCAAAGACCAGGGGAGTCCTCTGAAATGTATCCAATGTGTATTCATTAAACTAAACTGATGCTTGTCTTAAAATTGACTCTCTGCCATGCACTGTATATCAATATAAAAACACAAAGTCTTAAATTAATTCCAAAACTCCTGATTTCTTCTGAAAATTATCTAATATTTCTTTTACTCATGTTCTCTGTGTTTTCATGTCACATGGCACAGAAATTTATTGGATTTTTTTTCTCCCTAGTTACCTATTTTAAAGAGCTCTTAAACAGCTATGAATAGTTCATTATAGAGAATCACTGGTAAACCTGGAAATACACTAACTATATTATGTTGTTCTAAATATTTTACAAACAGATATTAATGATGGTTACCTGAGGATACAAGAGAGGTTAAATGTCACATTTCAAACTATTCATTAAAGAGAAGAACTTGTCAAAAGCTCAGATTGTATTCTCTAAATACTATACTTTCCATTAGCAGCTGGGTCACTATATACTACTCTGTTATTTTAGGGCATATTTAAACTTAATAGGTTTCTTAGCTTAACCCTAGAGTGAATGATAATGGAATTAATTATAGCTCTTGGCTCTGCTTGGGAATGTTTCCATTTTGACTAAAGACAGAGACTCTTGAAATGTTGCATTATTTTAAGCAAACTATAGTTGTCACTAGGGCCTTATGTTAGCACACTTCATAACTACATGCTGTATCTTTGCCATGCAAAAAGAAGGGACAAGATTAAAACACAGGAGGAAACTCAGCTCATGCTCTTCTATACTTCAGAAAGAGGGCAGAAGAAAGTGACTCATTCTTGTGTGTACTGTTTTGACCTTTCCTGGACTGTATTCTCAGACTCCTGGTAGCAAAAAATAGTCTCAGCCTACCACTCAAACATGCTAAAAAGATAATTTTTGAAAAATTTTAACTTAATTAAATCTAGTTATTGTTCTATTCTCTTCCTAACCTATTAATATGGCAAAAATTGCATTGTAAGAATCCTGGTATCACTTCTACCTTTCTCTTCAGGTTCTAAACTGGGTTTGGAGAACATTACAGTCCATTTCCTCCCTCCTGTCTTTTGGCCTCAATCACCCCTGTTGCCTCTGTCCTCTGTCAGTTTTCCAGGCTGTAACAACACCCATGAACATATGCAGCCTTCAGGTGTGGAAATCTCTGTGATGGCTCTGCTGTTCTTGGGTGTTTGCAATTCATTCTGCTCATCACATGTCATGTTCCAGGAAACTGTGTGAGATTTTTGCAGAAATATTATGCAAACATTACTTCTCTGAGAACTTATCTTCTGGGTTGTACCTGGAAAAGTAGAGTTTCTAAGGGTTCAACCCTGGGAATTTCTGCCTAGGAACTCTGCATGTCTGTTTTGTTCCTGAGACCTTCTAAAGCTAATACTGAGACTCCATCTCATGGCTTTCTCCCTATTTAATCTCACTTTGCCTTCCACAATCAACAGGTGGAGTATGTTTTGTCACTACTATGAGTTGAATAATCAGCAAGATGGCCACAAGACAGCTACCTACTATAGCTTATCATTGTATAATACAGAAGGAGTAGATAGATAAGCTAACCAGTGGTAAGAATAGCAGGAGAAATAATGACCCTTGTTCTTGAGATTTGCAGAACTGAAAAGCTTCTCATAATTATGTGAATACATGTGTATCATCTGGCCCACCTGCTGTGAGAAGGTGCCCACCAGTCTGAGAATACAAAACAATTAACTATAGAAGCCAACCCTGAATCACCTTCCCCACAAGATGGACTTTGTGACAAGACTCTTTGATTTTCTCTAAGTAGAATAAAATTTCTTCTTTGCTCAAACATTTTAACTCTAGATTGACTGGCCTATCATATGGAATCAGGTAGACTTCAATTAACTGACACCTCCAGCTTCTCCTTCATACTTTTCTGGTCTTAAAGCTCATGGGGTTATGGATACTCAGGACAAGAATGGAATTTTCTCATACATGATCTTCTCCTACAAATTTTACATCCTCTCCTTTATCATAATTGCTCAGGCTTTGGAAGCAAGTGCCCAGGGCTTCATTTTCTATATTTAGCACATTTATTTTCCACAGCAAAAAATTGAGAATGGTCTCATTCCACAGTAGGGAGAAAAGGCCAACAAGAAAATGGATAAATCCTGGGGTGGAGAGGAAATGAACAGTATTTTTGATTTTTTTCTCTCCTGCTGCATTGCTATGAGGCTTCTGGGCTATGGAAAACTATAGTCACTATTCCTAGATAAATAATCAGGCAATCTAAGGGAAGGGACAGGCAAGAAAGAAATTCATTGCATTCAATGAAGAGATCACTATAATTGTCTAAGCAAGAAGTCTGGTAAAGAGAAAAGAGTAAAAGATATTTAAGGACAAAATGTGAAGAGTTAATACTTGATAAATATAGAAGAAGTGGATGAAGGAGGAGGACAACTCACTTTGGCAATTGCTCCTTTGTTACAAGGTTTTGCTTTTCTATAACCTATGCCCTAGAGCTGTATATAAATAAGCAGAATACGGAAAACCAGAGGTTTCTAAACTAAAAAAGGAAACATGATGTACACTTCAAAAAATGTCTAGTATCTATCAAACATGTAGTTGTTAGAATTTTGCAAGCGTTAATTAATTTGGTTATTAAATGATCCCAGAAGCTTGATACTAAGATAATCCCCATTTATAAATCAGTGACAACCTATGCAAGTCTCACTCCAGAATTCACACTCTTAGCCATGATGATGGAAGTAGGTTTAGACTGAAGCAATATGAAATAGGAAAGGATCCATTGTAGCTGGAGCTAACAATTACATGGAAGCTGTCCTGAGACTTTCTTCACTGGATAAGCAACCTATAAGTCCATTCTTAATAGGGGAGTAACGTGGAAAAGTGGTATCCATGTGAAACCAGCCACCTGTTGCCCTCATCGGTATACTGGTCTAAGCAACAGTTTTTGATCTATCCAACTGGAACACATGAAAGATAAAATAACAGAAAATAGAGATTCTCAACTCAGTTTATCCCAAATGACACTGTGCATTTCGATGAGTCAGAGCTCAGTGGTAATGAAAAAGTTCATGAAGATTAACGAGACTGACTCCAGTAACAATGAGCAAGGAGCAGGCTGTCTAAACTGTACCCTTTATGACAGTTTAAACAGTACTAAAAGAAAGAGGACACTTACTCCAGTAAATGTGACAGAGAAAAGAGTGCTGTCACAGTGGGTCATACTAATGCATCATTCTAAGGACTGGAAAAACACAAAGGAAGAGTGAGCAGTTTGCATATTCATTTCATTAGACTGTATTAGTTTACTAACTACCTCCTGAGCATTAGCAGGCTCCAGTAATGGCTCATCACAGCCTGGTGAACACGGTGGGGCCATTTGAACGGGATGCAATTATTTATTAAATTCCAGAAACTTCTCCCTTGATAATGTTAATAGCAGTGATGTGGAATCAAGAAGCTTCAAAAGAAGTTTGAAGAAAAACTAACAGGAAAGACTCACTCGAGTAGCTTCCTCCTCCACTGGATATCCTGACATTCTTTCTTCTCAATAGTGGCCTTTGGTTCTCTCCTTCCACCACTTCTAATAGGTCGAGCTCTTAATGCTCTCCTGTTCTCTGTTGTTTAAAAATGTCAGGAGCCTTCAAACTGCCAAATCAAATGATCTGTCTCAGACACTCCTCATCTATGTGGCATTTTCTACATTATATCCACCAGTTCCATGGTTCCTCGGATTCAGTCATTGCTTGACTGCTCTATAAGGTAGCCCCAACTTCTGTGGGGCCCATATATTTTGGCTTTCACTGGTGCCTTTCTTCATGGAAAACATTTTCAAAATTATATTTTGTAATGCATTGCTATGAGATAGGTGTTATAGAGCGAAACATTTGCTCCCACCTGAAAATGAATCAATACATTTTCATGTGTTTTAATGCAGCAGGAGCATGTGTCTCTGGCCCTACCTGCTTCATTTTCTCCAGGACCTTTTGCTCACTGGTTGTAGCCATTTACTTGTCTGTCACCTGCCTTCTCTAGACAAGGAGCTCCCTCCCACGATGTCACAGAATCCAGTCTTTTCTTCACTGTTCTATTCCCAGTGCAAAAGAATGATTGACATATTGTAAGTTTTAAAAATTTTTATTAGTATATATTTGCTGAACATGAATTTTTCATTCATCTTTAGGGAATGAGAACATGCACATAAACATTTTGTTTCTTTTTATTCACCTTTCTCTATTTATCTACCTCTCTTTCTTCACCTTTAAATCCTGTCTCCATTTCATTATTGTCATTATTATTTTAGTTTAATATTTATGATATTAATAAACTTATGGTTCATGGATAAATAACACGAGGATTTCTCTTTAATTTTCTTTCTTTAGCCTCCCTGACTGTTTTTGTCTCTCTGTCTCTCTACTCTCCTTCCATCTTCTCTTTACATAAAACCTGGATTTCTTCCCTGCTTTGCTGGATCACAGACAGTGGATAGTTCACATGGTTCTCTCCATAGTACCATCCTCTCAACATGTACAAAACAAACTCACCAGAATCTCCCTCTCTTCTTGATATTATCACAATCATTATAATTATTATGAACATCTCAGTACTACTAATGCCATTATCATCTTTTGAGTTTCTAGGACGTAAAACAAAAAGTCATTTTTAGATTCCTTTTTTTTTTCCTGATGTCAGATCCAAGCTGTGCCAAATGTCTGCCAGTCTTGCCCTACCACTGCTGGGCCATCTGCCCCAGCCTCACATTTCACCACCTTTGCCAGCACCTGCAAAGAGTCTTGCTTGTACCTGCGCACTAGCCCCTCATTCAGCCCCTGTTCTCTTGCCCATTCTTTCCCTCTTCCAGTAGTCACATTTCTTTCTAGAAAATCCCTTTGATGAAAATATTTGATCGATGATTATTTGGTAAAAAATGAATTTCATACCTCTTCAACTGACATCCAGCATCTTAATTTTGACTTAAATAATTGGCTTTATTTTCGCCACTCCAAAGACTACCTCTCCCATCCCAGTCCTGCCATGACCCTCTACTCAATAGAACTGGAAGACATAACTATAGCATGATTTTTGCTGTCTTTGTTCAGTATTTATTTTACAAAGGGACAACTCCCCACATATGTGCATCTAAACATACCCATTGTGGCACAAGCCCCAGCAGACAGCAGAGAGACTGTGTGGAATGATATCCTTTCCCAGTACAAACACACTCCTTCCCAGGGGAGAAGAGTTTACCTTCTTATAGTGAATTTAAAGAAATGAACAAATGCAAAATAAACATCAAGTGAACTAAACTTCAACCAAGGTATAATTTATGTTAAAATCATAATTTTAATTTTTAAGAAATAGTAAAAGCAAGCATCAATAGTTCATCCAGGTAAATCTATAATGTTCAGCCTTGCAACCATTTAGCATGATAAACTCAGGCCAAGCTAATTTCTACCTGGCTGGATATTTCCATTTAAGAGTTTTAATTTAATCAGTAGAGTAAATTAATCAGAAGCATCTGCTTTGTCTCAAGAAATGCCTAATTACTAAAATGAGCTTTAATGAGAGAAGCAGCTAATTATATTATGCTTCTGATAGAAGATGCAGAAAGGTTAGGCTACAAAAAGAATAGTGTACTTCAGGGTAAGAAATCACAGATAATGTTCAATCATAATTTCAATATCTAAGGATTCTAATGACCTTCATAATAAGAGGCCTGACATATTCCTCTTCTGAAACTTGGGTCTTTCTTATTTCCTAAAAACAAAACATATTTGTGGTGGAAAGTTTGGATAGCACAGGTGGACCAAACTAAGATCATGAATAATAATAATTCCATTACCTGGGGAATACTACTTTCATAGAGATGTACATTGTTTTGTTTAATCTTTCATGTACATGTGTGTGATACATAGATACATGCATAGCAGAATTTAGGATACACTGTACATAATACTTTAACCTATTTTGCTAATATGTCACATACATCTTCCCACGTCTTTAATATGCTTCTGTAACATCATTTGTAAAATTCTATAGTATTGTACTACTTTATTATCTTATATCAAGAATGTTTTCAGTCTTTTATTTTAAACAGTACTCTCAAAAGCACTCTCAGGTTTACTTTTATATGTACTCTTTAATTTTTTTCTTAAGTTAAATTCTTATAGATTTGCAGGACTAGATTACCAAATATTAGGCCCTTTCATAAGTGTGGCCAAACTTGTCCCTCTGTGTGCTACATCATACTAAGCTAACACTGGCATCTGAAAGGTATGTGTACCTGCTCCCATCATATCAACAATGCACAGTAACCTATTTCACAGATAAAACTGAGTTATCTTGTATGCTTATTTATCACTTGTATTTCTTCTTGTATGATTTTATTTTGTTAAAATGGGGACATTTTTCTTTTCCTTTTTGATTTCAAAGAACTCTTCATATTCTTTTTTATTTTAAAATATCTCGGGTAGGGAAATGTGAATATTAATAAAACATACTTGAATAAACTACTTAGCTTCATTAGCTCATAGCAATTTGCCATAAGCATTATGGACTCTTTTTAAAGCTATCAAACGTTCCCCATGGAGAGTTTGGCCTGGCTCAGCTCCACTTGGATGAGGTTATCTCCTTCCACCAGGGAACTGCCCTGTCCCTTTCATCCCATGGGCTCCTATGATTCTAAATTACCACAACTGTAGGTATTTATATGCCTGTAAATTATGACATTTAAACTGGCTATCTGTATATATGTGTATATATATATACATATATATATATATATAATAAATATATACATAAGTTTGTATATTTAGACTGAGACTAAAGTCTAGGTGTATAGTATAATGTTCATATATAAAATACATATGAGTATTGTCAATTGAATTTCTCATGTATATGGGAGAGATTGGTAAAATTAACATTGGATTTGGCTTATTAGTGAGCAATTTAGGATTTTGTGTTTGTATTTATAAGTGAAATTGGTTTATATAAATTATTTCTTATGCCTTTGTGTTTTGGGGGTTTTTGCATTATTTATCCTAACACACATATAAGTTAATTGTGTTTCCTCCTCTTTTATCCTTAAAATATTTTGTTTAATAAATAGGACCTGAGCCCAATGTGGTGGGCACAGACCTGTCATCTCACCTGACATAGCCAAAAGATGAAGAAAGTCCTCGTCCTGGTTTGACAATGTAGGTAGACTGTCTCAAAATAAAAAGAGTTGGTTAAGAATGGCAGCTTCATGGCAAAACCCTTGCTTTTAGCGAGGTTCAATCTCCAATACCACAGAAAAATTAAAAAGACAGAAATAGAATCTTCATTTTGTGAAGTGTTAACAATAATTTATCTATATAATTGCCATCAAGGCCAGCCTGGGGTATGTAGAAAGCTTAAGGCCAACTTGAACTACATAGTGAGACCA
>PVIC010014489.1:0-36518 GCA_004025085.1 Thryonomys swinderianus | reverse complement strand
CGCTGGAACCACTGAGCCAACCCTCCGGCTCAAAAAATAGGATATTTTATGTCTGCATTAATATAAAGATGAACACAGCAACACTGCACATTAAAACATTTTCTTTAGCCTAAAAGTTCTAATGTTTAGAAAAAAAATTAAAGCCAGTTATGCCCATAGTGCCAATATTCTAGGAAACTGAAGCAAGAGCTTCACAAGTTCGAGCCCAGCCTGGGCAACTTAACAAATGAACGACTTAACAACTGTCTCAAAATTTAATTTAAATGGGGCCGGAGGGTTAGCTCAGTGGTTCTGGCGCCTGCCTCACGAGCACAAGGTCCTGAGTTCGATCCCCAGTAACCACACACAATGCTGGGCGTGGAGACTCACACCCACCAACAATCAATACCATATATCACAGTGCCGGGCGTGGTGGCTCACGCCTGTCATCCCAGCACTCGGGAGGCAGAGATAGGAGGATTGTTGAGTTCGAGGCTTGCCTGGGCTACATAGTGAGCTCAGAGCCAGCCTGAACTACAAAGCGAGACCCTGTCTCAAAAAAAATTTTTTTTAATTAAAAAAAAAAAAAGAGGAGTTGGGGATGTAGTGCAACGTGAAGATCTTGGGTTCAGACATCAGGGTCCGGGCTTGGTGGCACGTGCCTGTAGAGCCATCACTCCAAAGGCAGAGACAAGAGCATCAGTCAGTTCAGGGCCAGCTTGTACCGCATAGTGAATTCAAGGCCAGCCAGAGCTAAATCATGAGACCCTGTCCCAAAATAAAAAATCAGGGAAGCGTCATGAGCTCCCAGGCCTTGTGTCTACTGTGATGAATGGAGAAGCTTCCCTGGCAGGAGGAGGGAAAGAGAAGAGGAAAGAAGGTGGAGGAAAAAGAGAAAGGCAAGGCAGCATCCCGCGTGGAAGGCATCGTGGCAGGCTTGGTGGCACACACCTGTCATCCCAGCATGGGGGATGGTGAGAGGATTACGGGTTCAAACCCAGCCCGGCAGTTTGGCAAGACCCTGTCTGAAAACAATCAGATCAATAAATAAGGTATCAAGGTCTGCCATTCGACATGCCACCCCTACCCTGTTCTGGGCCCTTAACCCAAGTGCTTGAACTCCTGGTGCCACCTCCCTGAGATCCCCCCTGCCAGCCACCCAGCCTAACCCATCCACTTCTGCCTGTGCCTGGCACTCTTGGCCAATTCCCTGTCCCCACATGACCTCCCTAAAGCTGGTGGCGTCGGTCCGATGACCTCTTCAGCCCCACGGCCGCCACCCATCTCCCGGCATCCGCTGCCTCGCCTCCCACACTGGACTGTCCTTTCTGATTTATGCCATCCCCCTTGGCGGGACACACGTGGCTTGCAGCCAGTGGCGCTGTTACCTCTTGCTGCCATTAGCGTGGCTATTTACTCCAAGGAAAATGACCTTAATTTGCAAGGCATTATAAGTAATACCAGATGATTGCAGTCATTAATATTTATGGGTTGACACTCCCAGGAGGGGACCGGGGTGCTAATTGGCATTCCTCTCTGTGCCTCTTTTCTCAATGAGGCTTCTGATCGCGGCTGCTCCTGGTTTCAGCCGCTTAATTTCAAAGGGAAATGCCACATGAGGTCTCCTCTCATTTCTGGCTGATTTCATTATTTTCTTTCCTTTAGAGTCTGAAAGCAGCCTAGAAAGATACCCGACGCGTTGGGGCCTGCAGGGTTCAGGAGTGGGTTGGGGTCCTAACTGAGGGGAGATGGGTGCGCCGAGTCACAAGGAGGCTTTGTCTGGGCTTCTGCCTGAGGAAGAAGCGGGAAGGCAGCATCAGGGGATGTATACGTTTGCCCAGAAAACGAGAGCCCTGTCTTGGACACCCACGCCTTCCTCTGTCTCTAGTCAAAAATGTTCTGGTCTTTTTATATAAGATAGAATCTACATCCACCCCTCCCAACACCCCAGCTCTGGGTTGGTTGAATAAATGGGGGTGTTCAGGGCATCTGTATTTGGGCCCAAATTGGAGAAGACAGATCACACTCCCCCTTCTCGCTCCTAGGCCTTGGGGGTGCCAGCAGCTGATGTCGCCCAGGCTGAGAAAAACGATGTACTTGTCATCTCCTCTCCGGTGCAGGTGGAAGATGTGTTACAAACAGCCGCGTGTTGCCATGGTAACCAAGGTGCTTCCTCGCCGCCGGAGATGAGAAGGGTCCTGCCTACAGTCCCCGAGGGGCCTGAGCCGCTTGTGGCCTGTCTGAGGTGAAATCCCAGATGTCTCCTAGGGCCGGGAGGTGTAGACAGGGCCTTGTGACTGGACATAAGGGCTAGCCATTGTCCAGTACGCATAGTGACTGTCAGGCAGAGAGAGGGGCGCAGAGTTGGTTATCTAAGAGCAGTGAGAAATGTGGGTGATGTGCACAACTGTGAAAATTATTTTTATTGTTGACAAAGGATCCAAATAATAATTTTTTAAAAGAATGGAGCAAGCCAAATGAGACACGCCCACGGGCCAGCCGGGTGGGCCATCCTGACACTGTACTGCAGTCTGCATAGAACGCGTCACTCAAAGAAGGGCAGCCTCCTGTGCCTCCTCCTCCTGGGGCCCGGGGGTACATGGGTCCAGGAAAGGAGATGGAGGAAAAAAGGGCCTGCCTTCCCCACAGACTTGGATTTGGGAACTAGAAACTGTGTTCGGCTGGACCCTGTGTCTCCAAGGAATCATCCAGCATCTGCTCGCTGAAGTCGGTCATGAGTTAGGAAAGGGACAGGGAGATTCCAGCCTGCATCTGCCCCGCTGTGCTGAGTGGTAACAGACCTGCCTCTCCGCTTTTCTTTGCCTCAGTTTCCCTTCATACGATGATAGAATGGAGCCCAATACTTTCTGTGACCTTTCTCGTGCCCGCCAAACTCCTATGCTTATTCCAGAATCATTGTCCTCAACGTTCGCTTTGTGTATGACTCGTCAGAATTTTCAGAGCTGGGATTTCACTGCCAAGAGTGAGTTCCCTTTTCATTCCAGTCACTTCTTTAACAGTAACGTTTTGAGCAACTTTGGTGACAGGCAGCGAGTGGGAAAGGGGGTAAAGAACCGAATAGGGCAGGCGAGGTCCCTGCCCCGGTGGAATTCACCTCCCACGGAAGAACAGGAGAGAGGGGTGTTGTCCGCACTTCTGCTCCTGTGTGGCCAAGTAGCGGGTGTGACTCGTGACCAGCATGGCCACCACTAGGGCCCGGCTCTCGGGATTCAGCTGAGCTAGGCCGTTCTCCACAAGACCCTTCCCAAACCCGTCCCTGCCTTCCACCCGGTGCCTCTTGACAAGACTTGCTCGTGACTGGTCAAGGCAGTTCCTCGAGCTTGGCGCTCGTGACGTCTGAGTAGTCAGTGCTACAGAGGGCAGCTCTGTGCACTGTAGGATGTGAAGCAGTATCCCAGCCTCTTCCCACACCATGCCAGAGGCACCCTCTCCACACTAACATGCAATTATTACCACCAAGAAATAGCTCCACGTGGCCCCCAGAGGGCAAAAATCACCCCTGCTTGATGACTGCTGGTCAGAGACAATCATGACACAACCATTTCTTTGGTCAGGGAAGATGTGGGCGACGACTGTGATGCCACCATCGAGTGTGAGGGGAGTTTCTGGAGAGGTTTCCTCCCTCTTAAAGATGGTAGAAGGAGGGGAGGATGTTTTTTTCCTTCTCTTGAATATGGCCACGTTTTCACACGAGGGCAATGGCAGCCATCTTGAGTCCTTGAGGTGAGCCAGCTTGGGAACAAAGCAAGTTGTCTACGGATAGCAGAGTGGGTGGTAGAGAGCTGGGAGACAGGACTTTCTTTCTGTTGTCTGAGATAATAAATTCCCTGATTGTCTGAGCCTCTTTTAGTCAGCATTTTCTACTTCTTGAACCAGGAACCTTCCTAATTGATAAATCATAAATCATACTTAATCATACATTTTACCTCAAATGTCAAGTTCCCCAGAGAGCCTTGCCTTCCCCTACAATGGAAATGATCTCCTTCTTATTATTCTGAACTTTCCTGATATCATCTACTAAGGTGTGTTTTTTCATCTCCTAGACTGGGAGTTCTGTGAGGACAAAGACCTTGTTTTATCTTTCTTCCATGGTGGTTAATTCACATTGGCACTGAACAGGCTTTCAATATATACTCTTTTGCATTACCAAATGAATAAAATAAGTGGGGAAATGAATGAATAGATGGGTGGAAGACTGAGTGAAGATAGAGTTGAATTACGAATGTATAGATGATGGATGACGGGTGGGTGGGTGGATAGGTAATGGATGAATAGATGGATTAGATGGGTTGATGGACGGGTGAGTGGATGATGGGTGGATGGAAACATAAAACATGTTGGCTCGGGAGGCAGAGACAGGAGGATTGCTGAGTTCGCGGCGGCTTGCCTGGGCACCATAGTGAGCTCAGGGCCAGCCTGAACTACAACGCGAGACCCTATCTCAAAAAAAAAAAAAAAAAAACATGTTGGCAACTCTGCTGGTACACTCTGATGGGAAGTTCTCTGCAGGCTGGCCTTGAGGCTCTCTAGAATGAAAGGGAGGGTACCCCAAAAATGTCTAGTCTAGTGCTGAGGCAGAAAGTCCGTGAAATCACATCGCCTGCCTCTATCCCCACTGCAGCCAACACTGGCTGTTTGAGAAGCGCCGCATGCCAGACCCTGGCAGGATGGAGTCGAGGGGGTGATGCCCAAGTAATGGGGTTGGCTTTGTTCCAGTGACATCTGCTGAGATGCGTGTGGCCCTATCTGAGCCCGGTGGGGTGCTCTGGCTAAAGCCCCTACCAGGACACTGAAGGACAAGCTGCGATTTCACGGCCCACGTGGGGAAACCAGGGCTTGTACAGAGCGCGGCCCCAGCACCGGCCTGGGGAGTTGCCGCACACTGTCATGCAGCTAACAGAGCCGAGAGCTGCATGATCTCGGGGAAGAGCCTTTGACCTCTCCAAGCTCCACCTCGTGGATCAGGGAGTGACCTTCGGCAAGGCTGTTGGGTGGCCTGCTGGATGGCACAGCAGAGCAGTGGGCCCTGCCTGGCACCCGGTCATCACACGGGGCGCCCTGTCCTGTCTCTGGCTGTGAAGGGAGAGCTGGCTGGGAGGGTCTGCTGCAGGTCCCCTCCGGCCAATCCTCGAGGCTGGGCTTGAAATCCTGTCTCGAAATCCTTCTGACTCGGCCAGGAAGACAGTTGGGGGATGTCTTCTGTGGGCCTACCTTGTTTCTGGGTTCTCCCTTCTAAAATTCCATTGCCATGGAAATGCTTCTCTCTCTGTGTTCTTTTTTAATGGTTTGATTGAAATAAAATTCACACATTTAAAATGTATAATGCAATATATTCACAGGAGCAGCCATCATCAGAATTTCTTTTTTGGTACTGGAAGTTGAACCCAGGGGTCTTTGCACTGAGCTAGGGCTCCAGTTTTTACTTTTTATTTGGAGACAGGATCTCACCAAGTCACTCAGTCGCCCAAACTTACAATCCTCCTGCCTCAGCCTCCCAGAGTGCTGGCACGACAGGCACAGTCTGGTTTTAACACATGTTCATGAGTCCAAAAAGAAACTCGCTAGCCAGGAACAGCCGCTGTCCATTCTCCCCTCCTCTCAGCCAATGGCCACCACGGATCTAATTTGCTTCTCTGTGGATTCTGCTCTTGTGGATATTTCTCATAAATGGGGTCATACTCCGGGCCACCTTGCTTGTCGGATTCTTCGGGGTTAGTGTTTCTTTTGGATTCATCCAGGAAGAGCACATATCAGTGTGTGGTTCCTTCTTCTGGATAAGTAGCATTTGATAGTGGGGCCGAACCCCGTTTTGTTTATTCTCCATCAGTTGATAATATTGGATCGTTTCCGCTCTCTGTCACTAATGAGTGATGCTGCTGTGAGTCTCGGTGCATAAATGTTTGGGTGGATGTCATGTTTGGTTCTCCGGAGTGCAAACGTAGGAGTGAATGTCTCGGCTGTTCCGTGTCGAGGATCTGCACTGTTTGGTCTCCCCCAGGCCCCTTCATTTTGTACTGTAATGACATTCAAAGTTGGCCCTGTGAGTCAAGACTTCCACCCCTCAAATGGGCATCTCTAGGGTTTCCTCATCTACCAGAAGATTCTAAAGGATGGCTCGGCCTGCAGCAGAAGTCGTGCATTCAAATCCTGCTTCTGCCCCTTCCCTGTTGAGTGATCGCAGGCAGGAAACTCAGCTTCTCTGGGTTGACATTCCTCATCTGCCAAATGAGGGCAAGAGCAACTCCTGGCTAGGAAGACAATCTTGACAATTAAAATGAGAAGTCTTTGTAAAAGCTAAAAATGGCTGTAGGATGTTATTTGTTCCTCTCACATAGATCCATCAAGGGCGTATTATTTGTCAGGTACTGTGTTATGTGATAGGACACGATAATGACTGAAACTGACAAAGTCAATGTTCTCTAAGATTTTACCTCCTGGGCTTTTCAATAGACTGGGGCAAGTGCCCTGTAACGCTGAGCAAATTATGCTTTCTCTTTGGGCCTCTGTTTTACCACCTGTAGAATGGGTGGGCAGGATCCATCAGGTGCAGAAAATCCCTACTTCTCTTTAGTCCATGACAAAAATGGACACAGGCATCAACTACAATGCAAATACTTTTAAATTCCAGGCAAGCTCCTGGGGGGACACCAGGGTGGGGTCTTCTAGTTGCTCAGAGTCCTGCAAGGACGGGCCGGGGCGGGGGAGGGATGGTCAGTGTGGGATGGACGCACGGACTCCCCCTCACCTCGTCATCGCCTGGAACTCCGTGGTGACCTCATCCCCGTGCAGCTCCTGGGTGAATCGGCAGGAGGCCGAGGCTCATTCCTGCCCACAGTGGGTCCCAGCTTGGTGGTCCGGACCCGGCTGCTGGGCCACAGCCACCCAGGCCCCCGGGAAGCGTGTGTCCTCCCAAAGAACACAGATGTAGGCACAGCCTAAAATAGACACGGAATAACACCGATTTTTGTCTTCTCCCTGGAAGGGTGGCGGAGTGATCCGCCTCAGGGGACCCAGAACGTCTGTACCGAGAATACTGTGATTATCAGGCCGCCGGAGGAGGGAGCTGGGAGCCAGGGATGGCGGGACACAGCGCCCGCCTCGCCCCTCTGCACACCCAGCAGAGCCCTAGCCAGGCTTCATAGCAAACACGATCCTCTCCCCCCATGCCCTCCCCCACCACTGACTGAGGTCATGTCACTGTCCTCCCTCTGGGGTCTTCTGTGACTCCCCACTACCCTGAAGAGAAAGCTGAAGTGACCCAGCAAGGAATTCAAGGCCTTCCAGCTTCCGCCTCCCAAAGTCTGTGCCGGCGCCTTCTCAGGCAGTCTCGGGACTTGCACCTCCTGTTCGTGCCTCGGGCCTGGAATGCCTGGGTTCCTTCAGAAACTTAGTGCCAACTGATCAAAGTGAAAGAGAGAGGGATGGGCACTGAATGGCTAAACGTGCAGCTAAAACATCCGGGCACAGCTCAGTGCCGGCCTCACACTGTGTTCTGAGGTTTCAATTTCTTCCTCGTCTCCTGCCCCTTTTCTCCTCTGTGTGGCTTTCTCTCAGTAATGACAAGATGGCTCTCCGCAGCGCCAGGCTGGCTTCCAACACACACAGCTCCAGCAGGTCCCAGGAGTTCTGTAAGAACCCCAGGTTCCTGTGCAAGGGCTGTCAGAGACAGCGGGCATCCGCACTATGCCCACAGGCCGTGCCTGTACCCAGCCAGTGTCCACCAGGGCAGTGCCACTGGAACGCGAATCTTCGAGGGAAGAATGGTAGGAAACCCCTTCGGATGGGAGCCACTCTCTGGGCTTCAACAACTCACTTGAGACACGGAAATGCTGTGCTGGGGGCCTGGTCCTAGGGCTTCCTGCTGGACACGATCCGTGAGCTGTTTTCATGAGCCGACCCTCCTTGTCTTCTTCTGGTTTCCAAGTAGAGAGATGTGGGGAGTTGCGGGGAGTGGTGGGGTGCACCTATGCAGAAGCCCAGAGCGCATGTTTCTTTCTGGTTCTTCATCGTGTCCTGTGTGCGAGGCTGGGTGTGAAGGTCTTTGCCGGGAACATAATTTGGCTCCCATCCACTCACCGATTCCCCAGCACATGTGGGAACCAGGGTGTGAGCAAGGGCCACAGCCCCAAGTGCAAGACTCAACACCTCCCTCCTCCCTCCACCTCAAACCCGAGAGCCCTAGAGACCTCAGGCGGGGCCTGGGCTGCAAGAACTGAGAGCCCTGAGGCCGGTTGTGGCCACCTGAGTAAACAGAGAGGCCGCCTGGGGCCTCCGGGAGACTGGATGGTGGTGGCCCAGCCGAGTACCGTCCCGTAGTTGGGAATGGATAGCTTGCTCTTCCAGACTTTTAAGATAAGTTGAAAATTAAGATTTCAAAATGAAATCTCCCAATTTTATAAATATTAGCAGGTAATTCAAGTTTTTGAAACATTCCAACATCAAATAAGATATATCTGTAGATGAGATTCAGCTTCCAGGCAACTGTGTCTCCTTGGTACATACAGGAAGCTTAGTCACAGGTACACATGACAGGTAATGCGCGTATTTGCCCTCGTCTCTGAGACTGAATCGGGTGCTCCCTTCTCGGAAGTCTTGATGGTATCTCTCTGGGAAGGTAACACTTGGGCAGTGACCTAAAAAAGGCTTAAGAGAGTTGGCCTGTGGCCACCTGACACTGAAGTTTCCCCGGCAGCTAGAAGGACAGGGAGAGAAAGGTCTTATGGCAGAGCAGTGCCTGGGTGTGGGAGGAACAGCAGCTGGAGGACTGGCAGGAAAGGGAAGAGGAGACGGAGATGGGACCAGAGAAATAACCAAGTCTAGTTCTAGATGGGGCTCACTATCACCCTGATTTTTATTCAGGATGAACAACTGAGAAGATCGCTGGTGAATGAATGAATGAATGAATGAATGAATGAACAAACTCCACACTGCCTTTGGTGGTGCGTTTGTACTTGATGTGAATGTGTGGGCACAGCTGCCTTGTCTTAGGTTCTAGAGTCTTAGGAACTATTCTAGAAGGTGACCCAGGGTCAACATTCCTAGGTGGCTGTCAGCATCAGGCGCTCTAAAGTAATGGCGTTTGCCTGGAGCCGGCATGTGGGAAGGGCTTTGTGAGAGCAGCTGTGGACAAGAGGACACACCGCAGGGATCAAAGGCAGAGAGAAATGGTGTCTGCCAAATACGCATCACGTCGAGGGTGCTCAGCCCGATCAGCCAGGGATGCCAGGGATGCCTGGATGGTGGCCCGGGAGACTTTCTTCTTCCCAAGTCCTCACAGCTCTCACCAGCACCCTAGGCTCCAGGCTGCTCCTGTCCACAGTCAGACTCAGCCTAGGAGACTATTTTCTGCCTTGGTTTGGGCGCTGGCATCTTAGCTACTGGCAGGCGACTCGGGTGGGGTTGCCATGGCGACCCTTGGGCATGGATTCCCAGAGATGCTCCCTGCATCCTTGATTGCTGGGGAGAGCGTGACTCACCGTTAAATATATCACGGTCGTCCCAAATTGGCTGCTCAGCCCCAGCAGCCGGATGCGGGGACAGGCGGCCTCTGGGGGCGTGTAGACTCGGGAGGCTGAGAGGCGTGACCTTCTGCGTACCTCTGGGGCCGTTAGCGCCTGCCATTCCTAGCTACTCCCTGCAGCCATTCCTGCTTCCTTCTCCTGCCTTCCCCAATCCATCAGGACCTGACCCTAACTCTGGTTCCCAATCGGTGGTCTTGGACCGGAAGCTTGCATTCTTTCTCAGTATTCTCGTCTGCAAGATGGGGGTGATATATGTACCGACTATCCAGAACAGGGAACGGGATGGGATTTTGCATTGCTCACAGCTAATGAGTAAGCCTGCTGCGGTCTCCTGCTAGCAGAAGACATGGCCTCCTGGCTCAGAGGCAGAGAACTCGGTGATGGACAGCCCAGCAGGCAGCATGAACTTCATGTTCGCATCCAGTCTCCCTGCCCCAAGCTCCATGAGAGCAATGTACAGTGACTCAAGGGGACATTGCACTGAATTTTTGTCACCACTGAGGGTCCCAGAGCTTACTTAGAAAGTCAGTTTTACATGGAGGCTCCAGCCATCTCCCTGGCCTTGGGGCCTCGGGGAAACTCTATCCTAATAACCCTGGCTGTGAAATGAGTCTGCCTCCTGCCCCCAGCCCCAATGGGAGATGCTATCTCTGTCTTCCAGGGCTGTTTGCCAACCAGACATCCTGCAGCAGGTAGAACAGCGTGCAGCTCTCGAAGACATGCAGACTCTGGGGGAGCCATGCGCGGTGTCTCCCAGACTCTGAGAGGAGCAGGCGGACTCTTAGACTTGAACTGCTGTGCGTGGGGCCTGCTGCAGAATCCACTCCATCAGTGTTCCGGTGCTCGGGGCTGCCGCTGTTATCAGCTTTTATCTCTTTGTGACTAAGAAGAAGCCAGATAAAAATGAGAATTAACTTGTGGCATATACTGGTACAAATTTCCCAATGTTATATGTGATTTTGAGATGTATATAAATTGTACCAATAAAGAATTCAATTAAAAAAAAAAGAAGAAAAAGAAGCCAAAGGCCTCTTTCTCTGGGACTTGCCCAGTTAGGTGACTCAGACAATCAGAGGGTCTGATCCTTCCTAAAAGCTTTGTGTCCACCCCCCACTCCCCCTCACGCCTCAGAGTGTCTCACAGCCTGGCCTCGACCCCTGGCTCCCTTGCTGTCCTGTGATTCCTTTTTAAACATCTCATGGAGGTATTACTTATGTGCCACAAAATGCATCCCTTTTAGCCATCGCAACAATTGAAGTTTCAGGACAGGGACCAAGTAACCTCACATCAGTGACTTTTATCTCCCGTCTTGGGTCCCCAGGCCCAAGCCCTGTAGTCTGCGTTCTGTGTCCACTGCTTTGCCTTCTCTGGACATTTTGTGTAAGTGAAATCATGTGTTATGTGCCCTTCTGTGTCTGGCTACTTTTGATTAGCTTCAGGGGCTTGCTTGCGGTCCTGGGAATGGAACCTGGGGGTTCACACATGCCGAGCGAGCTCTCTCTCACTGAACTACACGCCCAGACCTCTTTTCAGAACAGGGTCTCACTAAGTGGCCCAAGCTGGGCTTAAACCTGTGATTCTCCTGCACCGGCCTCTTGAGTTGCTGGGATCTGAGGCGCGCACCCCTGCGCTGGCCTGGCTCAGCACCGTGTTAGAGGGTCACCCGTAGCGTAGCACATGTCAGACCTGCAGTGCCTCTGAGTGTGGAGCAGCACATTCACTCCCTGGGGTCCATGCCCGCTTTTATCCAGCCACCTTCTCCGGGTTCCTGAGGGGAGTTTCTGAGACAGTGCTGCAGAAAGCCTTGCACAGTCAGGTGCGGAGAGGGCATTGACTCTTACTGTTGTCACGCACGGCCTTTTGAGGAGTTCCTGCTAACTTAAAATAAGAGTGAGTCAGTAGGGCAGGCAGTTTGAGAGACTTAAAATCCCCTGGCCAGGACACTGTAGGGCAAACTTCCCACCTCCTCCCTGCCCATCTCCGTGGCACAGAGCAGCCCCGGGGCGGGGCTTCTGGTGACTTCCCAGGCAGCAGCCTATTTCCTTTAATATTCTGAACCATAGCTACTGGACCATTCCATATTCCGTGTAGAATATGGAAAATCCCGAGTTAAGAGGAAACGTGTGCCCTCCACCTTTGCCCCTTCACCTTGACCCTGGAGGAGCCCAGCCTGATTTGATGGATTTTGTGCAGACAAAGGAGCCTCAGCACTGTGGGAAGAGGGTGGGGAGACTTAGGGATGTGAGCCGAGGGAGGTTTCTGACCTGACTTCCTAGCACCTTTCTGTCAGCCCTGGGCCTCTCCATTAGTATAAAAGTCCTGCATCTGGAGCTTGGGGTCCTATAGAGCCCAGAAAGTCCATTCCAAGTTGCTAAGATGTTCAGTTTGTCTATTACTATGTAACATTGCCCCTCCCCCAATCTAGTGAGTTAAAGCAAAAGCTATCATTTACTCAGGAATCTGCAAGGTGGGCAGAGTGGGGGCTGTCTCACTCTCGTGCTATACTCAGTATCCCCAAAATGTTTCCCCTGGGGCTCACAGAGGCTGGGAAGGGGCTGCTGCCCACCCGACCGTTCTCCCAGGGTGGCTTGAGCTTCCCCTCAGCACAGTGTCCAGGTTCCAATCGTGATCAGAACAGGAAGCAGGAAGTGCCAGGTGCCAGTTCCTCTAGATCTGGGTCCCTATGCTGGCACTGTGTCATTTCTGCTACATCCCAAAGAACAACCAACCTCAGAGCCCAAAGTCAAGGGAAAGACACAAACCTCCTCTCTGAGGAGTGGGAGTGACATTGGGGCCACTTGTGGCCAGCAAATCCTTGGTGTGACAGGCCACCCAAAGGGTCAGGAGAACAATGCAGGACTCCCAGAACATGATATTCCCTACAACTTCAGAGCAGACAGACTTGGCTTGGGCCACGTTCCAATTTGCCTGGCAGGCCAAGCAGAGACAGGTCCCCAACCTGCCCCCTGCCTTATGCCAGTGTCCTCACCCTACCTGCTGAGAGGCTGAGTACACGGACATCCAGGCATCGTGCTAGACGTGCCAAGTGTCTTCTCAGACAGGGTGACAGGAGGGTGCTGAGGGCTGCTCCGGGGCCCAGGTCTCCTGCGCTAACAGAAGCAGACAAAAGCTTCCAAGCACCTATGCTTCCTCGCAGGAGCTCTTAGCGACAGATGGCCAGCACTTCCTGGATGTCTTCCAGAAGCAGACAGGAGCCCTGGCCCCACCCGAATCTGGTTGTCTGGATGCCTGGAAGCCCGCTGTCCAGGCCTGGCTGGGGACTACGCATATCTGCAGGACTGTTTAAACCCCAGACTGCCAGTGGCCTCCGCGGATCTGCTCTTGGATTCGAGCTGAGAGGAACAAAGTGAAGGCCGGGGATTTGGCTCAGTGGTTCCCGTGTCTGTCTGGCAAGCACTAGGTCCCGAGTTTGATGCCCAGTACCATATATACCACAGTGTTGGGTGTGGTGGCTCCCACCTGTCATCCCAGCACTTGGGAGGCAGAGGCAGGAAGGTTGCTGTGAGTTCAAGGCTAGCCTGGGTTACATAGTGAGTTCAGGGCCAGCCTGAACTACAAAGGGAGACCCTGCCTCAAAAAAAGAAGTAAGTGAAGCCTGACCTCTCCACTCAGTGGCTGTGCCACAGGAGACAAGAGCCTTCACTTCTCCGAGTCTCAGTGTCCTTTTCCGGTACTCGGGACACTACTCCAGGGTGTCCTGAGGAGTGAATAAGGCAGTGCACACAATGTGCTCAACCTAGTACTTCTCACATCGTAGCTGCGCAGTGAACAGTAACTGTCATTATTATTAATGGGTCTTTTCTGCCTATTTTTTGAAACGAGAGCCAACTCCAGAGAACACCAACTTGGCATGCGATATCATTTCTTTTTTTTTTTTTTTTTTTTGCTTTTTGAGACAGGGTCTCGCGTTGTAGTTCAGGCTGGCCTTGAGCTCACTATGGTGCCCAGGCAAGCTGCCGCGAACTCAGCAATCCTCCTGTCTCTGCCTCCCGAGTGCTGGGATTACAGGTGTGAGCCACCACATCCGGCATTGTGGTATGCGGTGTTGATTGTTGGTGGGCGTGTCTCCACGCCCAGTATTCTATGTGGTTACTGGGGATCGAACTCAGGACCTTGCACTTGCGCGGCAGGCGCCGGAACCACTGAGCTAACTCTCCGGCCCGTGATATCATTTCTTTATAGTGAAGTAATTCTGGTTACTTTCTGCTTCCCTATATACCATGCATTTGGAGCAAGATTTCACTCCACAAATTTCCCTTTGGAGCACCAGAAGTTCTCATTGTGTTTGTGTACTTTGCCTCCAACCACAAAAAAAAAAAAAAAAAAATATATATATATATATATATATATATTTTATACACTGATATATATATACACACTGATGAATGGGCATTGTCACTGTAGTCATCTGGACCCGCAGCCAGTGGATAAACTGTCCACTCACAGCGGGTGCTGGCTTTGCATTGCTTTTGGAAGCATCTACCAGGCATTTCAGAGCCCGCAGTCCTGAGGAGAGCCTGCCTGAGCTCTGGAATGATGTGCATGTTCATCCAACAAATCTTTTAGTATCTACTCTTCACCAGACCCTTGCGAGGCTTCGAGGACCCAGCAACCATGAGAAAGGACGTGGTCGATGGCAGGACAGAAGCAGGAAGAGAGTGAAGAGGCAGCTGTGATGGCGCAGGCACAAAAGCTCTGAGGCTGGGCCCAGCGCCTCGGGGGAGGGGTGGCATGTGCCAGAGCCCCGGCAGGATACTTGTCATCCCTCTGCCCAGCGCTGTGTACCCACTCCCGGGAGAAGGGGCCTCTCCTGCCTGCCACACAGCAAGGCCACACAGCTTCCCCGTGTGGCATCTCAGGAGAGGCTATGGACTGGAGACTTTCATGACTCGTGGCATTCCCCGCTTTGCGGCCTTCGAGTCTCTCCCCACCCAGAATACCAGCTTTCCTGTCTGCAAAGTGGGAATGATGAGGTCAACCCCACTACCTCTTTGGGTGCCCATGAGAATTCCAGGAGATGCACGCTGGCAGGGGCTTCGGGGACACAGAGGGTCCTGCTCGTGAATGGGTTAAATACGCACGTGTTATTAACAGTACCATTTTGTTGCCTCCCCCATCGTGTGGGCTGTGGGGAAATGCTGACCCTGATTCAGGTTGGAGCGAGGCCATGGCCCAGTCAGGGGCTGTCACTGGGAGATCACGGCTGAAGGGCCTGGGCTCTGGGCTCAGACAGGTCTGGGGAGAGCTCCCTGCCGGGCTGGTCAGTGGGAGCCAGGCCTGGCCCTGCCGCTGTGCACTGCCAAACTTGTCACTGTCTCCTGGGAGCAGCTAAAGTGGGACTGTGGGCTGCCACCCTCCCGAGAGCTCGCTTTGCTGTCCCTGTGCTCTGAGCTCCCCGGCCCCCACCTCCCTTCAGGATAAGGTCGCTCAGGCCAAGAGGAGCCTGGGAAACTTCTACTCCCTGACAGCCCTGGAATATTAATCAATTCAGAAACAACAACAACAACAACAGAAGGAAGACATCCCCAAGGTTGTAGCACATTAAAAATGCCAAATGGAATGAACAGTACAGAATCAGAAGGCGACAGGCATGAGGCTCCTGGGGGGACACGGGTCGATTCTGTTTATCTGAGTACTCGCGTCTGCAGCCCGAGTGGAGGAGGGCCTGGCTCGGGGAGGGACGCTACCGCAGCCCCGTGGGATGGGCAGTCTTTCTTCACTGGCCTCGCTCTGTCCCTGTTTGTGTACATAACCCATTTAGAGATAAGGTCGAAATTCTAAAAATACCCAAATGTCAGGTTTTTGACAAGGCATTATATCTTCCTAGTATGAGAGCTGACGTGTTCCCAAGGCGAGGCAGTGAGAAGTCCTGTCCCACCGTGAACCCAGACCACCTCACCCCCATCCCCAGGGCCAGACCCCGGCACCAACCTTTGGTGACCCCTCCTAGGAACAGTAGGTCCACAGGTAAGGAAATCGACATATGTGCCCATTCTTTCCTCTTCAAGATAATGGAAGCTTGTCATACATGCTGCTCTTCCTTGCTTTGTGTGCTGACAGGATGCCTCATGCCTGTCTGTGTATGCATATTCAGCCCCACTCCCTTCTTTTCTTGGGTGCATAGTATTCCATGGCCCAGGTAGCCACTGTTGATGTGACTTTTCCCCTGGTGGTGAACACTGAGGCTGTTTCTAAACTTTTTAATCTAATGAATAATACCACACTAAACAGTCTTATCTTATTTCATGGAAACTTTTGCTTAAGGTCCTTAGTGGTTCTGAGGTTTACACAGCACCATGCCCTCTTTTGCCCACTGCCAGCCCTTTCCTGGAAGTTGAAGCTTGACTCCGGATGGCCCAGGGGAGGGCATTCTAGGCGCGGGGCCCATCGTGCAAAGGTCCTGGGGTTAGAATTGAGTTTGGTGTATTGGAAGAACCACACGAAGGCCGTGGGGGGCAACAGAGAAACATAGGGTGAGGAGTAGGAGACGAGGGTAGGGAGGCCTATGGGGGACAGACGGGCCGTGGGAGACCGGAAGGAAGGGACAGAGCCACGTGTATGCTGAGTGAAAGGACATATTCCAAGAGATGGCCGCGGGCCTCCCCTCATTTCTGGTTACTGGGAGAACTGACCTTTCTAGGGCCCCCAAAATAGGAGGAGCCCTCCAGCCTGCCCTCCGCCCCCCTGGTCAGCCCAATCACGTCCTAGGAAGGTCAGGCTCACCCGGTGGCCTGGAATCTGCCTACTCCAGCTGCCCACCTGGCCTCCCCCGGCTCTGCTTTCCTGCGAGGGAACTGCTGCTGCTTCCTGGCCTCCACCACAGCAGGGCCGGCCCGGCCCTCAGATGCTACCTTCTCAGGCCCCCGCAGGGCAAGTGGCTGCAGCTCCTCGCCCTCTGGGGCCACGCTGGGCCTGGCGGTCATGACCCTGCATCCCGAAGCCAGCTGCCCCTGCGGATCCGCCAGTGGCTGTTCAGGTCCCGGCAGGCGAAGGGGACAGCAGCCCCCACGCTCAGCCCAAGCAAGTTCATCGCCAGCAGGACATTGCCTGGCACAGAGCCTGCAAATCCCTGGAGCGGCTCCTACCTGGCCCAGCTCTGGGTTTATTAAACTGCCTTTTTATCTATTTGAGTGTCATTGTCCTCCCTCAGCTACGAACCCAGGGAGGGTATTACCAGCTGGGTTCAGCTCTGAGCCCCCAAATCACACTGAATCAGATTGCAAAGGAAGCGTGGGTACTGGCCCAGAAAGAGGGGCGGGGAGGCTGCCCAGCGCTGGAAGACCTCTCGAAGCCTGCAGTGGGGCGGGGCGGGGAGGAGGAGGCCAGGGAGAGAGGTGCTGACAGCAGGAGGGCCTGCAAGTCTCAGGGAGGAGTTTGTATTTATCCTGCAGGCCCGGGGAGCCTTAGAGGAGGGACGAGACTAGATCGTGTACAAGGGTCCCCGAGATGCTTTGGGTGGAGAGGTCATAGGAGATGAAAGGGCAAAGCCAAACTGAACAGAACTATCCCTGGGTGGGGTGGTGCACGCGTGTAATCCAGAACTCTAGGAGGCTGAGATGGGAGGATTGCAAGTTGAAGCCCAACCTGCACGATTTGACAGCTTAGTGAGACCCTTCCTCAAAAAAAGCAGGGCAGATAGTTCAGTATAAAAGCCATGAGTTCAATCCCAGCAGCACAAAAACAAGTACTGCCTTTCCTAAGACTGTTTCTCCCTCTCTCTCGTCATCTGCTTTCCCCTCCTCCTTACCTCTGGGATCTTTCCCTCCTCCTTTTTTTTTTATTTTCGAGACAGGGTCTCGCTCTGTAGTTCAGGCTGGCCCTGAGCTCACTATGTAGCCCAAGCAAGCCTCAAACTCAGCAATCCTCCTGCCTCTGCCTCCCAAGCACTGGGATTACAAGCATGAGCCACCACGCCTGGCACTGTGGTGTGTGGTACTGATTGCCAGTGGGCGTGAGTCACCAGTTGTATGTGGTTACATGGGATCGAACTCAGGACCTTGCGCTTGCTAGGCAGGCGCTGGAACCGCTGAGCTAAATCTCCGGCCCTCCTCCATCTTTTCCTTCTTTCCCCTCCTCCTCCTTTCCCTGTCACATCCTTTCTTCCCCCTGGCTCCCTCCCTCCCACCCTTGGAATTCATCTCCCCGCCTGCGCTCCACTGGCCGAGGCGCCCTTCTTCTGGTACAGCTCATTATTTTAATTAAACTCCGGATCTGTTGACTCACTTGACATCTTGCTTTGGGAAACCAAAGGAGGAATAGCCTGGGCCAAGGAAGGGGTGGTGGAAAGGTCCCGTCTGGCCCAGGAAGGGCGCCGTTAGGGGACGGGGTGGGGTGCAGGCTGCCCTCCACGCCCACCAGGAGTGACTGGGCCCCTCTGCGGTGGTGACTCCTCCCCTGTGCGGTGGGCGTGGAAGAATTCTCTTGCGAGATTTTTATGAGGCTTGAATCTGTCAACACAGTGCTTTTCAAACTGAGGATCATAAAATCAACTTAGTGGGTCATGATCACTAATGAACAGATGCACCTTTGCTTGGTTGGCGGTTTGGAAATGCACTTCATACCTGGTCCCGGGTCCAGAAACCTTGAAAGCTTAAGAAGACACGCACAGAAGATACTCAGACTGTGGTTGCTGATAGCTTCTTGCTGTAGCAAGAAAAGATTTCCTGTTTCTTTGTTGGCAATTTCAGGGGTTCTCAACCCATTTTATACTGTGGCAGTGGGAGGCTCAGAGAGAGCGGGGCAGTCCCCAGGGCACAGGACAGTGCTAGGCCTGCCGGGTCCTGTCTAAGAACTGCCATCCCGAATCACCACCTGGCTGCCAAGGCTGTGACATGGCCCATACTGCCGGTCGGGCAGGGTGCAGGGCTGAGCCCGGGCCCCCGCGGGCTGTGGCCCTGCAGCGTGAACTCAAGGGACCCACGTCCATCTTCTACAGTTAAGGAAAGAAACCATGGAGGCTGGGTCTTTCTTTCTAGCTGCCTAGGGATGACAGGTTTAGAGATGTGTCTTCAGGACAGAGGGAAAGGGATGGCAGAAGCAGGGCCAAGAGAAGGTGTCTGCAGTCTGTGGGCCCCCAGAGGACTCTGTAAGGCTGTGACCAAGAGTCATGAGGAGCTTGAAGAGGCTCCCATGAGACTTTCTGGTCCTGCAAGTCCTCTTCCTTGTCTCCACTGGGAAGGCCTGTGTACTGATTCACTCAGCAAACATGTACTGAGCAACTACTATGTACCGGGGTGGTGAGATGCTTATGGATCAGGACAGGCAGTCCCTGCTGCAGTCCCCACCTCTCTGAGCCCATCATCCCCCACCCCCATGAATGATCCCTGTCCTTTTCAATCTTCTACAAAAAGAAAGAAAATTAAGAGAGATATGAAAGAACAAATTTCCTGCTAGGGCAAAAGAGAGAAAGGACAAGTAGAAGGCATACCCTTTTTCTTGGAAAAGCTGCCTGTTCCCTTCTATCCACATCCCATTGGCCAGGACATGGTCACGTGGCTATTCCTAGCTGCAAGGGAGGCTGGGAAAGTTTCCACTCTAGGCAGCCATGTTGCCACTAAGCTCCAGTGAATCTGTAACCATCAGAAGATAGATGACAGGGGCCATGCTCCTTCCTACTGCTATCCCACCTTAGCATTTTTTCCTTCACAGCACTGATCACAGTCTGACAGTATCTCATTTGTTTGTTTGTCTTCTGTCCCCTGCACTAGAAAGTGAGCTCTGTGAGGCAAAAAATCTTGGCTGATGTTTTCACATTGTTCCCCAGAACAAATGAATAAAAATGAGCAAATGTATTCATGAAAGCAAACCAAGCATTTTTCCCTTCCACACCAAATATTTCTCAGGATTTCTTGTCAACATCTGAGTATGCCTTTGAGGAAGTAACAAGCATGTGTCTGGCACAGAGGCCGCAGTGAGAAGGTAGAAATTCCCTATTCTAGGAAAATACAGGTTAGCGGAATGTCATTTAGGGAAGATCATATACTTAATATGTAAATATCCTTATGTTGGAAAAATCCCAAACATGGAAGAGACAGAGAAAAGCTCTGGGGTTCTGAGGGGGAGAGTCATCAGCAAGCTGGCAGTCAGGCCCGAGTACTCAAGTGTGCTCACCTGGGCTAAGTAGATCCAGGGTGCAGCCCAAGTAGGTGATGGGTCCCAGAGGGGCCCTCATTTCTTGGGCTTAGAGCCCGTCTCCCACATGCCCAGTCTGTCTTTCCTACAAGGAGGCAAAAGGATTCAAGTTTTAGGCGATGGAGCCACTGTTTCTTGAAATGTAGTAACAGTCAGCCCTTTGTAACTGTGAGTTCAGCCAACTGTGGATCAGAA
Organism: Thryonomys swinderianus; assembly: GCA_004025085.1. Classification (NCBI taxonomy): domain Eukaryota; kingdom Metazoa; phylum Chordata; class Mammalia; order Rodentia; family Thryonomyidae; genus Thryonomys; species Thryonomys swinderianus. The sequence goes on along the minus strand of PVIC010014489.1, from coordinate 16,650 downwards.
ATACTTGCAAAAAATCATATCTGTGCTGACCATGTACAGACCTTTCTTTCTTGTCATCATTCACAAACCAATGCAGTATGCAACTATGACATAGCATTTCCATCGTCTCAGGAATTACAAGTCATTTAGACATGATTTAAAGCACTTAGGAGGCTGTGCGTGGGTTCCATGCAAATGCTACCTCCTTTTATTCAAGAGCCTTAAACATTCATGCATTTTGGTATCTGCGGGAGTCCTGGCACCAAGCCCCTGTGGATACTGTGTATATCTACGGTCCGTGTCGCTTCTGAGCCAAGCTCTGTCTGAGTTCTGGTCTCACGGCAAGAGCCGCAGAACTTTGTGTGGTCCACAAGTCTCAACACTTACTATCACTGCTGTGGAACTCTGTACAAGGATTTAGTCTCTAAGGTTCTCTCCTCACCTGAAAGCAGGGCTATAAAACAGGCCCATTTCTTCAGAGAGAAGAAGCCCCCCAAGGTGTTCTACATGCAAAGCATCTAAACCAGACCCGGGCCAAATCTAGCCCATATTTGTACAGCACACCAGCTAAGGGTGGTTCTTATTTATTATTTATTTATTTTATTATTTATTTGAAACAGGTCTCACTTTGTAGTTCAGGCTGGCCCTGAGCTCACTATGTAGCCCAGGCAAGCCTTGAACTCAGCAATCCTCCTGCCTCTGCCTCCCAAGTGCTGGGATTACAGGTGTGAGCCACGGCATTGTGGTATGTGGTACTGATAGCTGGTGGGTGTGAGTCACCACACCTGGTATTGTTGTATGTGGTTACCAGGGATCAAACCAAGGACCTTGCACTTGCTAGACAGGTGCCAGAACCACTGAGCTGAATCCCCGGCCCTAAGGATGTTTTTTATACTTGTGAGTGGTTGAGAACATCAGAAGGAATTACTATTTCACAACCTGTGAAAAGGGCATGAAATTTGAATTCTCGGCTCCATAAAGGCTTTTTGGAACACAGCCAGGCCTGTTCAGTGCTGTTTGCCTGAGGCTGACCCTCTGCCTCTGGTTGTGACAGAGACCATATGGCCCACAAAGTCTAAAATAGTTACTGTCGGGCTTTTTACAAGAGTCATTTGCTGACCCAGTGGGCATTGCCCAGGGTATAACAGGCCTCAGCATGTAACTGTCTTCCTCCAGCCCCAGGGAGGCAGCTATGGGGGTGGGGGCAGGCTACATTTATTAAATTGGGGGTTTGTCCAGGTTAGGAGCATTGTATTTCATCTCTGTCACAACACTCAGAAATAAGCATGACTCTGCCCATTTTATGGGTAAGGACACTGAGGTTTTAAAAGGTGTTGAGACTTGCCCAAAACCCCACGGCTGGGGAACAACTCATATTTGGGCCCTGGGCCTTCTGGGCCCCGGGCCACTGACAGCCTCTCTCCCTGTCACACACAGAAGGGGGCTGTGTCTCCCCAGGGCCAGGCAGAGGGATGACCTGTCACAGTGTGTGTGATCCCTGGTCCCACCACCGGGCTCCTGAGTTGTTCTTTCTGGGGAGGTTCAGGAACGGACACCGCCAGGAAACAGGCCCCATGGATTTGGGGACAGGGGACTCCTGGGCTACAGCGTCGGTGACAGGATGGCTGTGTAGGGAAGGTGCCCCGGGAGAGGCTGCACAGGCAGTGGGGGAAGAGAAGGTATGCAGGCCGCAGTCTCTCAGGGCCTCTCTTGCCTCGGGGAGGGCTGGGGTGACCGTCAATGTCTCCTGTGAACCCTGGTGCTCCCCAGAGACAAAGCAGTTCTTATCGAGGCCCAGAGCCTTCTCTTTCTTAGGTTCCCAAGACAAATGGTCGACCTCTAGCCCTGGCCTTGAAGCCCACCTGAACTGCTCCCATCCGCATCCATGACCAACCCTCCCCTCTATTCCCTCGCCTCTTCCATACCCAGTCACACTGGCCTCCTTTCTTTTTCATTCCATTTTTCTAAGTGAATAATTGTTTTCAATACATTATGATTACATTCCTTATGGGGAGCTGGTACGTGCCACAACTCGTCTTTCTACTTTCTCCTCCCTCTCCTGTCCCAGCCACCTCCTTTCATCTCCTAATCTTCTTCCCATATCAGAAAAACCTATCTCCCTACTTCTAATCTGTCCTTTATCTTGCTCTTTACTTATTTATACTTCAGGTATTTCATATAAGAGAAACCATGCCATATTTAAGCTTGTGTGGCTGATCTCACTCAAGGTCCGGGTATCAAGATTCTCCTATAGGCTACTCAAGTGAATCCTTGTGTCTGCCAGACTAGTACTCCATTGTGTGTAAACACCACGTTTTCTTGATCTGCCCCTCTGTTGATGAGCATATAGCCTTGTTCACAGGTTTAACTATTACAAACTGTGCTGTTATGAACATGTGCCAGTGTAATACAATGATGCTGGTTCTTTTAGGAAGATTCCTACAAAGGAAATAGCTGGGTGAGGTGGAATTTCTAGTTTTAGTATTTTGAGGAATTTCCATACTGATTCCCACAGTGGTTGTACCCCACCAACAATGGGTAAGTTTCCTTGTCTCCCCCACACACAGCCTCGCCAGCATTTTTTATTCTTTGATTTCTTGATCATAGCCATTCTTTCTGGAGAAACAGAATGTCACTGTAATTTTAATTTTCATTTCTCTAATGGCCAGAGAGGATGAGCATTTTAATGTATGTATTGTCCATTTGTACTTCTTCTGAGAAGTGTCCATTTGTTTCCGTTGTCTTTTTTTTAAATTGGGTCTTTTATTATGAAAAGTCTAATTTTCTTTCTGCTCTAGATATTAGTTCTCTTTCTGAGGAAGAGCTGGCAAAATTTTTCCCATTGTGTAGGTTGTCTCTTCACTCTGTTGGGTTTTTTCTTTTTTCTGTGTGAGAACATTTTAATTTAATTTGATCTCATTTGTTGATTTGTGGTTCTGTTTCTCGTGCAACTGAGGTTCCGTTCAGAAACTCCTTGCCTACACCTGTGACTTCAAGCGTTTGACTTATTTTGTCTTCCAGATGATTGCTTCTGTTTTCACATTTAGATCTTTGATCCCTTCTGATTTGAGTCTAGTACGTGGTGAGAAATATGGTTCTTGAGTCGATCTCTCTCCATGTGGACAGCCAGCATTCGCATTCTCGGCACCATTTGTTAAAGAAACTGTCTTTCTCCCGGTGTATATTTTTGTCCTCTTGGTCAAAGATCTAATGAGTGTGCTTGGGGTTATTTCTGTACCCTCTCTTCTGTCCCACTGATCCACCTGTCTGTTTCGGTGCCAGTTCCATGCTGGTCTTTCACTACTTTTGTAATATGACATCAAATCAAGATAGTGATGCCTCCTGCTTCACTTTTGTTATCCAGGATGGTTTTGCTCTGCTGGGTAGCCTCTGGTTCCGTATGAATTTTGGAATTGTTTTCTTTTATTCTATGAGGGACGCTGTCAGTCTTTTGATTGGGTTTGCATTAAATCTATATATCAGTTTTGGAAGCCTGACTGGCCTCCTTTCTGACCTCAAGATACCTCACTGCTACCACAGAGCCTTTGAGCGTGCTGTTTCCTCTGCCTGTTCTTTTCATCCTCGGACCTCAGCCTGGCAGATGTCTTCAAAGGGCCCTTATTTGGCCAGTTGCCTCCCTCTCAAAGCTCTTTGTCCTCAGTGCCCTCCAACACCCTCCCTGCCATTTTGATCTGTAGTTTGATCGCTCCTCTATCCGGGGGACAGTGACTTTCTGTCTTATCTACCATTCTGTTCCCAGAGCCCAGCACAGGGCTTGATAAATAGAAAACACTCCACCCATGGCGACTGAATGGACATGGACAGAGGAAGGGGTCCAGGCCAGAGGAGGGCTGAACAGGGGCTCCGTCCTGGTTAACATCCAGTGCCCAGACTGGGCGGAGATGCGCTGGGAGAATTCTTCAAAGAGAAAACAAGGCAGTCAGAGAGACCGTGCCCTCTGGAGAGGAGAACACAGTGCCGCCTTCTAGAACCTTCCAGAGCACCTGACTACTTCTGTGGGCCCCAGTACTCCTCGCTGAACAGGCCTGGTCCAGCCCGCTTCTTCCTGGTTCTCATCACGCTTCACCATTCCGATTAAGGAAGCACCATTGCCCCCATCTCAAGACAGGGAACCTGGGGCTCGCAGGGTGAAGGGATCTGTCCGAGGTGTGCTGGGGGGAACCTAAATCCTTGAACTCAGCTCTGACTCAGAGCCTGTTTTTTGGCCCCTTTGGGCCCCACCATTCATGCCTCTCTTCCACCCCACCCACCATGCCATGGCCAGGAAGTCTCCGGAGATCTTGTACAGACCCCTCAGCAGCTCACCAAGGCAGAGGCTCTCAGAGGCAGCAGTTTCTACTTCCACAGAGCTGTGGGGTTTGGTTCTAGCCAGAAGGACACTGACAGGGGAGCAGGAGGGCTGTTCTCGGCAACAACTCCAGAAGAATGGGCAGGGATCAGCGGATCTGGGTTCAAATCCCAACCCTAGTCTTTCCTCTGCAGTGTGACTTCAGCTAGTAACACTCTTTGCCATTCTGTGTGCCCTTGTGGAAACCAGGGGTCTTAACAGACAGGAACAGAGGTCTGGGGGCCATGAGGTTTCTGCCATGGAGGTCAAAGAGTGAGCTGGGAGGAGGCCTTGCTGGGCAGCCAAAAAGCATCAAGATGCCAAAGCCTGGGGTGGAGTAAACACGACAAAACAGAGAACAATCCCAGACACCAGGAGACAAGGTCCTGAGTCCCTGCCCAGAAGCAGATGTGGCCCATAAGGCGGCGGCAGCCGTTGGTCCCAGCACCCAAGCTCCTGGCCTAGTCCTGGAGACGAGGTTAGCGTGAACCCTAGGAGTAAGAGTAATGAGTCAGGCGGCCGGCCTGAAGAGGGGGCGCAGACAAGGTGCAGGCCCGAAGTCTGAGGCTTCTAGGAGGTCACAGAGAGCAGCCCTGGCAGTGTTCAAGACAAAACACAGGAGGCGGAGCCCCTCAGAGTGCTGTGAGGGGCAGCACAAGATGCCCTCCTCGCTCAGCGCCTGCCTTCTCTCCTACCCCGTCCCTGTATAGGACAAAGCCTTTGCCAGCTCCTTTCTCATGTATTACACTAAGTGAGATTTTTTTTTACTGTATTCATAACTTCCAAACCCTCAGTATGATTCCCCTGACTTTACTGGAGCAGAGAGTTACAAAAGAATAATGTGAAATTCGTGTATATTTTTGCATGCAAATTTCCGGTCGCCAAAATGACACCAGAAAACACCATCAACCTGTCAGGTACTTGCACTATACATAGGGGCCCCGTGAATGTGACAGTGACGAAAACAGAGGTACAGGTGTGTTGGCAACACCATCACTGTGACTGGCATAGCCACCTGCGCTGTGATTTTCCTGACGTGGTGAGTAACTCTCGACAGGCTAAGGCAGGAGGGATGGAGGATTCGAGGCCAGCCAGGGCTACATAGTTGAGTTCAAAACACTTCTGGACTATACAGTGAGACCATGTCTAAAAAACCAGTTGATATGTTTGCATGTCACATGCAGCTAGAAGCTAGGGTGGGAAGACCCTGCATATTCTCGGAGGCAGACACCCACCCTGAGCAGGGCTGTCTCAGGCTTCGTGGCCACCTGCATCCCAGGGTCCTCTTTGTCTGTGACACCTCTCCCATCCTGTGACACCCTCAGAAATTTCCAGACAGGTGAAGCCCTGGGCCAACCCCAGCGGCCGCCAGCCCTGCACAGATGTCTCTGCGGCGGCCCACGGTTGGCAGTCCATCTTTCCGCCCAGCCTCAGGGTTTGCTTATTTACATGGCCAATGGCAGCCCCTCCCCTACTAAGAGCTCTGTGTCTGCTCCTCCAGTCTGCGCGCATCCTTGGCCACTCGCCTTGGAGGTCAGAGACCTTAGACGCACCGCTTGCCCAGGAAACCCACAAGCCCTGGCAGTCGTCTGGGCACTCTGAGGTTGCCAGCTGGCTGGCAGAGACCCCGGGGTCCCGTGTTTGATGGCAGCTGGGAAGAGGTGACCAGGCAGGTCAGAGCCCCAGCTCTTGGCTTCTGAGACCTTGATCCCTGCTGAGCACTTTCACAAGACAGAAATTTTGCTGTGACAGTTTCTCATCCAGAGAGAACCGCACCCCTCTCGCTTGTGAAGGAAGACAGCAGCAGTAAAATGTCTTTACTTTCTCCTCTGTCCTTCTTTTTCTCCTTGGCCGCCCCACGCCCACCTCCCGCAGTAGCCATTGGGCTTCCAGCCTCAAGGAGGAGGCTGCATCTGAAAGGAGGCGCTTTCGGCCTCCGTGCTGCAGGGCCTCATCACTCAGAGGGCGGGGTCTCTCAAAGTAAGTGACGAATAGGTCTCTCTACGGTTATGCTCAAAATCAAAGCCATGAGGGTAGGGCCCTACTACACGTGATCTCCCATTTCCCCAGCCCCTGCGGAGAAGGCGTGCTCATCCCCACTACCGAAGAGGAAACTGAGGCTGTGGGGAGCCTGATTCGCCCAAATCTGTAGTGAGGCCGGGGCTGGGCTTTGGCCCCTGAGTGTACCCTGTTAACCGTCACCCTGCCTCAGAGTCATTGTCCTTCTCTCTGGGTAGAAATAGCTGTTTTGCCTATTTTCTGTGACTAGGTTTCCAGAAAGTGTGTGATCAAGCTAGTAAATTCGAAACTACAGCACTTATTATGGAGCTCGGAACCATGGAGCTTAGCATTAGCCAGCCAACCCGCCCGCCTGGCACTAATGAGAGGGTGCCAGTCTTCCGCTTTACAGATCATGGTTCTCTGGAGCCTGTAATTTAACCAGTTGCATTTAAGCCTTGGTGAGCCAGGGGTGGCGGCTGGCAAGACAGAGACAGGGTACCATTAGTATGGCAGTGGGTTCAGATCTCAACTCTGCTGCTGAGGGCTGGCACAGACAGGAAACAAGCCAGGCACAAAAATCCAAGATCAGTATTTATATCTCTTCCCTCAGACTCCAATATGTACAGCTTATCTCTATTTTCTTTACTTAAAATTTAGATATTTTGTTCACCATGGATATTCCTAGATCTCTTTATTATACAGAGATAATATCTTTATAGAGTGGTGCTGGGGGTTAAACCCAGGCCTCACACATGCTAGGTGAGCACTCTACCTCTGAGGTATGGAAGGAAAGATCCTTACCCTATCATGGATTTTTTTTGCATTAAATTTGATATTTTTTAAAACTATTACACTAAAATGTTAGGCACAGTTCCTGACTCAGATGATTTGATTTATTAATTCTTAAATTTCTGATAAATGAAAGTGATCCATATCAGCACAAACCACCTTCATATGCTGACTTCTGGCCTTCCCTGGGCTCACGCTGTGTGGCGTGACGTGGTCAGACCCTGTCAACCACGCCAGCCACAACCCTGTCAATCCCTGGGCAGAGCACCAACCGGAGCAGGGACATGTTATGTTCTGTTGTATGCTGGGGTGTTCCACAGGTTAGAGGATTCAAACCACTTTGGACTTAGACTACTCTCAGTTGTCAGGACATGCCTTTATTACACGTCAAAGAGGCTCTGGACTTACCTTGATTACTGAGATTTTTGTGAGTCCTGTAAGTTTTGCCTCATGATTTTTTTCCACTCCAGTCCCAGCCTTGGTGCCCTCGTGCCAGTCACACCACCTTCCCTCTCTGAGGATAGTTTTCCCAGCTGTTAAACTGGGTCTACTAATAGTATCCAACTCATCAGGCTGCTGGATCTAAAGCCCCTGGCATACAGCTGGCACTCAATAACAGCTGCCCTGGTGGAGGAAGAAAGAACATCGGGGTGCCACTGGCACCAGAGACAGGACAAAACTTCATGACGTGGGTCTGTGTGTGCATCACAGAACGTCTCGTATTCCTGGCTCACACCCACTTAAAACCAGTGTGAGCCCAGACGTCATCACCATGACAACCAGAAACACCTGCCCTCCCCGACAGTTCCAGAATCCCTTTCAGGGGACAGTGCCATCACCATTGGGCTAGATCACAGTCTTTTGAGTCATGCAAACCTGGGTTCAAATCCAAGTTGTCACTGAGATGTGTGACCTTGGGCAATTCTCTTAACCTCTCTGAGCCCCGTGCTTTCCTCATTCGGCGAAGGACAGCAGTATCCCGCGAGGTGATTTCAGTATGTGGATGTTTAGTTTGTGTTAGCAGCTACTGTTATGGTTATGTTGTTGGTATTCAAGAGCAATAAGCTCATCTTGAAGCCGAGCTCCCTTGTGGCAATTTGGCGAGAGGAGGAAACCTGCTACCCACTGGAGGAGGTTGTGAAGGGGAAGGAGACAGCTCTATCCTATGAATGTGTTTTTAACTGAACTGCATTAAAATATTTTAATTAATTGCCAATATTAACAAATAGGGAGCGCGCGCGTGCACACACACACACACTCACGAAACCCTAGATCAGTGATAGCAGACCTTTTAAAGCTTTCAACAGCCCAGTGCAGCATGCGTGCTACTGGTTCAGCACCATCACCCAAGATGCCTTCGTTCCTACAAAAAAGTTGGGAAGTCTCTTCATCCTGAGGCCAGCTCTGTCCCCACCAGCACCTGGCAAAGGTGCCCCCTGAGAGGTGGCCAGTGTGCCCTCCTGGAGCCTAATAGCAGCCCACTCAGCCTTTGCATTTCTAGTCAGCACTGGAGACTGCTGAAGTTTCAGCCCTGCCTGGCAGAAGCAAGAGAAGGCGATGCCCACTGTTCAGAGCACAGGAAGAGTTCTCCCGGCAGCCCCCGGGACTGAATTGTCGGGGAGAGAAGTCTTTAGGGGGCCATCAGAGGCCCTGAAAGAGTGGCGGAGAGATTCAGGCTTGCAGTCTGTTCAGTCTCACAGCCCTTTGCAAACTGGGACAAACCTCAACTGTTAGCACTGTAGGGCAGGAAGCCGCACAGAAGCGCACCGGAAGCAAATACCTGGAAGCTAAAAGCTTCTTTGTCCAAGGACCCAGGTCTGGTTGTCTGGTTCCTGAGACAGTCTGGTCAGGGACAGGGCATCAGGTCAGGGCACCCCAAGTCCAGACCTGGCCCTGCCACAGACTGGCTGGGCCGGCTTGCTGGCTGTTCCCCTCCTGGGCCATGCCCCAAGCTTTTCCCCCAGAATGAGGAAAGGGTAAGTTGAACCAGGAAGTGCCCCTCAGGCGCAAAAAATCCAGGCTGTCTTTGTCGTCATGTCCTCCAGCTTCCAGGACACAAGAGATGCTCACGCAGGACTGTCTTGTCATCCTGGAGCTCTGCAGCACTGCGGCCAAGGCCTGGACTGTGTACCCCAAAGACAGCTCCGAGAGCCCAGGAAAGAGCAGCGGTGCCCACAGTCTGTTCCTACCCGGGAGACACCACAAACTGTCTTCGTCTCTGCCTTCCCCTGGGCTTCACTCTTAGAAAAAGCAAAAAAACATGGCTGAAGAGCTTCACGTTCTGGAACAAGAGCCAGAGTCCTTGAGGGCTTCGTGAAAGGTTGGGGACGGGCAAGGGGGAGCACCACAGGACTGGCTCCAACGTGCTCTCTCCGATGTACGGATCATGTTGTGCTCACCGCACCTAAGCCCCTGTGCAAGAGGGGTCAATAAAGAATTGATGGGAAAAAGTGAGTACAAGAAAGGGAGGGAGGAGAGGATGGAGAGATGGACGATGAAAGACAAAGAAACAGTGGGTGGTGGATAAGTGGATGCAAAATGGATGAATAGAAGAATGGAAGATGAACAGAAGGAGGAAGGATGGTCAGAGAGGAGAGAAGGGAGGGAAGTGTGATTGGGAGGAAAGATAAGTGGACAGAGGAATGGACTGACAGAAGGAAAGAAGATAGATGGAAAGGAGGAGGAAGTGAATGGATCTTTGCAAGGTCGGAGGCTGAGTCTGTTGCCCAAGGTGTCAGGAAGAGGTAAAAAAGAGACTGGCTCCGCGTGGAGGAGGAAAGGGCGACCCCGGCCAGGCTTCCGGCAGGCCTGTGAGGAAGGCTCCTCAGATGTCCTGGCCCACCTGGCCGGCAGCTCAGAGAGGCAGGAGCCGTGTGTATGTTCATGGCTGCATCCCAGCAGCCCTCGTGCAGAAGGGGCTCCGTGTCCTGCCTTGAGCACCTGCAGGGACTAAGTGTGACAATGCTGGCTATGGCGCCTGGTGGTGGCCATCAGCCTTGCAAACCTCAGGTGCTTGACAACCCCCACCTTGTCACCCTCAGAGGACCGTGGCAAGGCCTATCAGGGACCAAGAGCAGGGGGCGAAAGTGCTTTGTAAAGTGGGTCACAGTTCACGAAAGCGTGACGTTAATAGCACTGACTATAATGGCATCGGTTACAGCAGCAATAATGGCCCCGTGGTCACTGTGTGAATTGTACCAGTGACAGCATCATTCCTGACAGTGGGAGCAGAAGGATTAATGCAAGCTGGCTGTGGTGGCGATGGTCACATCAGTGTGGTAGCAAGACTGATATTCCTGGGAACAGGAGAGAGAAGGGAGGGAACAATGTCCTCATCTTAGTTATAAGTGACAGAAATCCAATTCCAATTGGCTTAAGCTAGATGAAGAACGAAGAGGTGATTTAAGGGCTTGTTCACTGGCAGGCCCACAAGTGACTCTGGCTTCTAGCCCAGAAACAAAGGTCCTCAAAAATATTATCAGGAGGGCCGGAGGGTTAGCTCAGTGGTTCCAGCGCCTGCCTCGCAAGCGCAAGGTCCTGAGTTTAATCCCCAGAAACCACATATAATGCTGGGCGTGCAGACACGCCCACCAACAATCAACACCACATACCACAATGCCTGACGTGGTGACTCACGCCTGTCATCCCAGCACTCGGGAGGCAGAGACAGGAGGATTGCTGAGTTCGCGGCGGCTTGCCTGGGCACCATAGTGAGCTCAGGGCAAGCCTGAACTACAAAACGAGACCCTGTCTCAAAAAAAAAAAAAAAATATATATATATATATATATATGTGTGTGTGTGTGTATATATATATATATATATATATATATATATATATATATATATAAAATCAGGATTTGTCACTGCCACCCAATCCACTGTCTTAGATAACTGCTCCCAGCTCTTTGGCTCCTGCCTGACTCCCACCTGGATGATCCCTTCAAAAAAAGCACTTTTCCCTAGTAGTTGCCTCCAGAATCACAGGGCTCTCTCTTATTGGCTCATCTTGAGTCACATGCCCACTCAGCCAATCACCATGACAAGGAAGGTTGACCTATACTAATTAGATCAGGCCAGTCACATGACCACTCTTGGGCCTGGCCAGTAGGGTTATTAGCAGAGAAGGGAAGACTCCTAAAGAGGTGGACCTATGGGTGGCTTTTGGGATACAGACAGGTAAAGGTGACATGGTTAGAAGGCCTGGTGCCTGATAGACTCTTTAAAAATTCTTTTTTTCCTGTGTTCTGAGAATAAGGAACAACCCATTAATGGAAGGATAGAGTAGCCCTAGGTTCATATCCTAGCTGTGCTACTTGTTAGGTTCATGGCCATAGACAAGGTCCTTAGAATTCCCAGGGCTTAGTATCCCTCCCTATGAAATGGGATGATGTAATGGATTATTTTGCATATTAAGTGATTGTTATATGTAAAATGCTTAGAACAGGACCTGGCCCATAGAGGATAGTCAATAAGTCATATTGCTTTTATTGCCTATCAAATGGAAGCAGTTGTGCCAACTCATATGAATCGAGGGTTAAAGTTTCTTCCCTCTGCCTCAATGCTCCTCTTCCAGATCTTCATACAGGTCTATCCTTTAGGTTGCAACTTCTGCATTTGTCAGCTTTTTGTTACTATAACAAAATTCCTGAGGCTGGGTACTTTTAGAGAAAAGAGGTTTATATGGTTCACTGTTGTGGAGGCACCAGCTCTGGTACTAGGGCCGCTTGGTTGCATCATCTCCTATTAAGTGAGATCACAACAGCAGGAGCCAGCACAAGAGATCAGAGAGGCTGGAGAGTGAGTGTCTAGGCTGGCCCTTTATAACAACCCTCAGGAACTAATGGACCCCACAAGGACAGAAGGACCTTCCTCCCTCCCTCTTGTACATCTCACCACCTCAATACATTGCTCACCAAGCTTCCAGCATATGAAGGCTTTTAGGAGGGAAGACAGGACAAACTGTCCATGCCTAGCACCTCCTCCAGAAGCCCTCCCTGCCCCATATGCCCAGTCACCCCTGCAGCAGCCTGTCTTGTCTTTGACCTCCCCGAGGTGGCCACGCTCATTTCTCTGCTTATTCATTACGTGTTGGCTCCCTCAGCCGAATGTCTGGTCTTGTCTTGGTCACTACTGTGACCTTGGATCTAGAACAGTGCCTGCCACATGGTTTGGGTTCCGCTGCTGTTTCCTGCATGAATACATGAATGAATGAGTGAGTGGCTGGGTGAACGCCCCGACATTCTTTTCTCCTGGCAGGTCTTTGTACAGCCTCACCCCCATCAGGAGGGTGCTGGGCCAGAGGTACCCTGGCTGCTTGGCCAGCGTTGGTGCAGACGCCACACCCAGCAGCCCAGACCCAGAACCGTGACCGGTTCTGTGTGCCGGGGCGCCTCTCTCTCCAACTCTCAGGCCCTTCCTGCCCTGGGGAGGCCTCAGGACCCACCACAGACTGGGCCTGGGGCTGTGACGGAGGGACTGTCTTTTCCTTTTTCACATACTTATCTTTAAAATTCAGTTCCTCTGTAGATCCTGAGCACACACTGTGCTGGGCACAGACAGAGGCGGGAACGCAGAAGTCACGAAGTCGGTCCCTCCTTTCATGGAGCTTTGAGAAGGGAAGACAGGCGATAAATGAGATACTTTTAAAAGGCACTTCTGCTCCTAAAAAGGGACAAAGAAGGCGGGGAAGGGAGGGCGTGGAAGGGCAGGCAGAGTCCCCCGGTGCATCCCTGGCCCCAGGACAGAGCTTTGTGCTCCATACGTGGCTGGCTGGGGACGTTTCTAAGAGAGCAGACTTTGGCCCATCGCGCCACACACGCGCTTTGAGCGACTGAAGGACGCTCTGCTTTCACTGGGAAGCCCTTGACGGGTCGCACCGCCTGCAGGCTCTCATCCCCTGGCCCCAGGGCTCCTGAGTCATCTTCATTTCGTCAAATGCCTCACTGAACCGGCTGCTCAGGACACAGCCTGGGACCTGCCTCACTCTTCTTTCCCTCACCCCACACATCTGTGCCGTCAGCTTACGGGTTGGTCTCATCTCCGAAGTAAACCCTGACTTGGTCTTTTCTATTAAGTAGCCACCGTCTCCTGCCTGACGCCTGCCGTGGCCTCCCGGCTTGTTTCCTCCTCCTGTACCAGCGCCCTGTAGGCTGTTCCTAAATGTAGTCAGAGGATTTTAAAACCCGCCTCAGGCCATGCCATGAGTTTTCCAGGGAGCCTGTGTGGCCTCCAGGTTTCTCAGAAAACAAATACCTCACTGGATCTGTAAGGCTTTCCTCACCTCCCTCCAACCCCATCTCTTTTTTTTTTTTTTTTTTTTGAGACAGGGACTCACTTTGAAGTTCAGGCTGGCCCTGAGCTCACTATGTAGCCCAGGCAAGCTTCGAACTCAGCAATCCTCCTGTCTCTGCCTCCCAAGTGCTGGGAGTACAGATGTGAGCCACCACGCCCGGCACTGTGGTATGGGGTATTGATTGCTGGTGGGCATGAGTCTCCACACGCAGAATTGTATGTGGTTACCGGGGATCGAACTCAGGACCTTGCACTTGCCAGGCAGGAGCTGGAACCACTGAGCTAACCCTCCGCCTCCAACCCCATCTCTTGACACGCTTCGTCTTCCTCCCAAGCTCCAGGCCACCCCTCTCCTCTCTCCTCTCTCTCTCTTGCACATCTCTTCCCTGCCTCAGGACCTTTGGACTTGCCATGATCTCTGCTGGAGATGATATTATCTGCACCTTTCTCTAGCTCTATGCCTGCCAGGCCCCTTTGCATTCCTCAGTCTCCCCTTACAGATCATGTGCTCCAAAAGCCCTTTCCGGGCTATGTGAGCTCAGGTTCCCACCTACCCACTCTCGTCCGCACCCTTCCCCTCCGTGTTTCTGTTTGGCTGAGGAGTAGAAGGATGGGTGGCGGAGAGGAGAGGAGAGGAGCCTTTGGAGCACTCGAAGGGAGCAGCCGTGAGGGAGGGTAAAAAGTGTGGCCAGCCTCTAAGAACGCAGCACACACGTCCCCGCAGAGCAGGCAGGGCCGGCCCCGCGGAAGGGTGAGGGGCTGGCCAGGCCGGGTCTCTGGCCTTGCGTCCCTGGCCCCGACTTGGCGCACCCGAGGACCCAGCATTCCTAGGAGCCCGTGACTGCTTTCCTGGCACCGTTTCATTGCCTGGCTCATCGCTGGCCGTGCTGCTGCTGATTTATCCCCAGGCTCACACCCAGCTCCCTGCAGGGGCCCCATGGGCTTCACGGAGCGCGCAGGGGCCACATGCACGAGGATCCTAGCACAGCCCAGACACTTGTCATTCTGTGGCCGCCACAGAGGAACATGGACTCGGAGGAGACTTAGCGTTAGATCTTTTTTTTTTTTTTTTTTGTTTAGACAGGGTCTCATTTTGTAGTTCAAGCCGGTCCTGAGCTTGCTATATAGCCCAGGTTGGCCTCGAACTCAGCAATCCTCCTGCCTCTGCCTCCCAAGTACTGGGATTACAGGCATGAGCCACCATACCTGGCACTGTGGTGGGTGATACTGGGTGGGGATCAAACTCCAGACTTTGTGCTTGACAGGCAGGTGCTGGAGCCACTGAGCAAAATCCCTGGCCCAGAATCAGATCTTTCCAGATAAGCTGGAATCTGAATTGAAAGAGAAAATAAATGCTGCCAACTAATTCATTGCACGGACCCAAACTCACTGGCCACAGGGTGAGGGGTCAAGGAGTGGCTGGCAGGTGGCCTCAGTTCTCACTGTCACACCACTCAGTCTTCACTGGCACCAGTGGCAGGACTTGGGGACACATTTTCCATGCACAGCTTCATTACTGCCTCATAGTCCTCTACAAGGTGGGGACCGTTCTGAGCCCATTTCACAGATGAGGAAACTGAGGCCCAGAGATGTTACGTGGTTGCCCATCCCAGGGTCCAAAAGCTAAAAAGTTTCCAAACTCTGTGCTATGAGCTTCTCCCTATTCTGTCTAACTTCATTCTCCCAGTCCCGCCCACTGCACACAGGAGAACAGGGCTCAGAGCAGTTAGCAAGGCCCCAGAGATCACCTGGCTGGCAGGAGCCAAGACCACAACCCAACTCTGACCCCTACTCTGCCCAGCTCTGATGTGCATGAGCTTGAAGGAGTTCAGATGGCAGCAGAATCCTTGGTGGCTTGAAGACAGCTGTGCGAGCTCCTACCAAGCACCGGTGTCAGAAGTGCGCGGCCTGCTGCCCCTTCCCTGGAAGCCTGGGCTGCAGCCAGGCCTCTCGGATGACACTTTCTGGAATGGAATCTTCCGGAATTTTGTTTACATGCTGACATCCTGGCAGCTGGATCGTTTATTTTCAACCCCTGAGCCCTCGATCCAGCTCCCTGCAGACTCCAGCGCAGCCTGGGAGATGGAAAGTTCGGGCAACTCTGGATGTCTGACAGCAGTGTGGAGCTCGGGGAGATTCCACCAACCGGCGGGTCTCTTCAGCGTCCACACCACCACTCTGGGACCTGTGGATGAACAGTGTGGAAATTTTTCAAGGATCTATTAGGTGTCAGGTACCCGCTAGGCTATGTGATCTTTCACGGTCACTTTACTTCTGAGAACCGTAGCGATCTCACCTGTCAAGTTAAGGTGCGGTTTTGGCAACTAGCCTCACTTTTTATTTGCATCGGAAATCCAAGCCACGTTGGCCCAATCAAAGCAAGACGTTCGTTAGTTCTTGAGATTGAGAAGTCCACATTCAGGAATGGCTGTGTTCAGGCGCTTAAATAGTGCCATCAGAAACCCGCCATTAGCTCTTGGCACATACAGCGCCCGCTACATTCTCGGGTAGACGATTTCCAGAAAGCCAGAGGTGACCTCTAGGCCCTGCAGACTGATATCCCATCTGCTCAACAGCCTCTGGAAATAAGGTGGCACCTCTTTCCCAGTAATTTCAGGAGAGTGCCAGGATGAACCCTGATTGGCCAGTTTGAGCCGCCCCCCCCTCCTGCTGAACCAATCACATTGACCTGTCGTGCCCACCCCGCAGCTGGAAGCCCACGCCCTAGTTGTAACTCTGCTGGGTGAAGCCGAGCAAGGTATTTAACTGCCAAACGAGTCAGACTTCTGGCCAGTTGGAGGCGATGGAGAGGCTCCCTGCTGGACGCCGCTGAGTGAGCACTTTGAGGCCTTGCTGCAAGAGGGGCTCCGCGGACCAGACCGCGGCTCGGACCCGCTCACGGACCGGACTTCTGCCCAGGGCCCCTCCTCGCAGCTCTTCCCCCTGGAGCCATCTCCAGCCTCCCTGGCCTCCCCAGAACCCTCCTCTTCCCCGTGAAGCCTCACGCTTTGGGCCTTGGTTTTTCCACCTGCAAAACAGGAATTGTGAATTTATCTTTTGGATTAATATGGAAGTAAATGAGATTGGTCATGTGATACAGCTGGCACAGTGCCCGGCATAGTGAGAAATCGATAAATATTAGCTGTTGTGATTATATCATGATTACCAAACAGGCAGCTGTTAACCCACACCTGCATTTCCCCATGGTGCCTTGCAGAGGAAAGGTGCTCGATAAACATTG
>PVIC010014488.1:0-36517 GCA_004025085.1 Thryonomys swinderianus | reverse complement strand
TGCCTGCCTTGCAAGAGCAGGGTCCTGAGTTCGATCCTGATAACCACATACAATGCTGGGCATGGTGACTCATGCCCACCAGCAATCAATACCACATAGCACAGTGCCGGGCATGGTGGCTCACACCTGCAATCCCAGCACTTGGGAGGCAGAGGCAAGAGGATTGCTGAGTTCAAGGCTTGCCTGGGCTACACAGTGAGCTCAGGGCCAGCCTAAACTACAAAGCAAGACCCTGTCTCAAAAAAAAAAAAAACAATACATAGAACTTCTAATGCTTTTTTCTGGGTCTCAGATTATTAATTTTATGACTACTGGAGTTTATTCCTTTTCCCTTACAGACTATGACTTTTCTAAAACATATTCATTTATACTACACAGCCCCAACAACTACCAACACTGTAATTCTAGGTTCATGAGAAGAAAACATTGGCTCCCTTAATTATAGCTACATTTCTAATGCAAAGAAAAAGTTTTAACCAATATTGACTAAATTGTGAATACATAGCTGAATTTTAAAGACTGAATCTCTTCTCTGAAAACTATAGCACTCTTAAAAAGGTGATCGAAGAGGACACCAAAAAAATGGAAAGTCATCACTTGTTCCTGGACAGGAAGAATCAATATTATCAAAATGGCTATATTCCCAAAACTACTACATAGATTCAGTGTACTCCTAGTTGAAATCCCAGCACATTTCACAGATTCAAAGAAAATAATCCAAAATTTCTCCTGGAACAACAGAAGACCTAGAATAGCAAAAATAAGTCTAGGCAACAAGGACATAGCAGGGCTTATTGCGATCCCCAATTTAAAACTATACTACAAAGCCCATATGATTAAAATAACATGGTACTGGCAAAGAAACAGATCTGAGGATCAGTGGAACAAACTAAAAGATGCAGAAACCACTCCAGATATACTAACCCATCTCATTTTTTTAAAAGGAGGTCAACACCCTCAATGGAGGAAAGACAGCCTCTTTAATAATGGTGCTGGCAAAACTAGATTTCAACCTGCCAAAGACTAAAGCTAGATCCATATTTTTCACCGTGCACTAAGCTACAATCAAAACAGAAACACTAAACCTACTGAAATATAGGTTACATAGAACTCTTGAAGATATTGATACAGGGAAAGACTATGAACAGAACCTCAGCATCAGAGCAACTAGCAGAAAGCATCAACAACTGGGATCTCATTTTATTAGAAAGCTTCTGCACAGCAAGAGAAACCACCTACAGCAAAAAAGACAACCTACAATATGGGAAAGTAATTTACCAGCTACTCCTCAGACAAAGGATTACTATCTAGAATATATAAGAACTTTTAAAAATCAGCCCCTCAGGCCGGAGGGTTAGCACAGTGGTTCTGGCGCCTGCCTCGCAAGCACAAGGTCCTGAGTTCGATCCCTGGTAACCACATATGATGCTAGGTATGGAGACTCACGCCCACCAACAATCAATATCACACACCGCAGTGCTGGGTGTGGTGGCTCATGCCTGTCATCCCAGCACTCGGGAGGCAGAGACAGGAGGATTGCTGAGTTCGAAGCTTGCCTGGGCTACATAGTGAGCTCAGTGCCAGCCTGAACTACAAAGTGAGACCCTGTCTCAAAAAAAAAAAAAAATCAGCCCCTCAAAATTTAAAGACTCAATTCAAATATATACATCTGAAATGAACAGACATTTTTCAGATGAAGAAGTAAAGGAAGTGAAGAAACATGAAAAAATGTCCATCATAACTAGTCATTCAAGAGGTGCATGACATTCCAACTCGTTTCAGCTACTATCAAGAAATCAACCAATAACAAATGCTGGCAGGGCTGCAGGGAAAAAGGAACCCTTCTCCTCTGTTGGTGGGAATGTAGACTGGTGCAGCTACTGTGGAGATTAGTGTGAAGATTCCTCGAAAACTAGGATTGGAGGTCCCATTTGACTCTGCTTTTTCCCTGCTAGCTATAGACATGAAAGAACTAAGAAAAACATACCATACTGACATATGTGCACCTATGGTTATAGCAGCTCAGTTTGTGATAGCTAAATCTTGGAAACAGCCCAAATACCCATCAAAGGGAGAGCAAATAAAGATGTGTGGGTTTTTTTTATAAAATGGAACATTACTCAGCCATAAGAAATGATAAATTACAGACATTTATACTTAAGTGGATGTATTTTGAGGACATACTCGAAATAAATAGGACTCAGATATAAACACTGTATTATTTCTCTGGTATGATAAATTAAAGGTGCACATGAGGTCCACAGTGTATGATAGATATTGTCAAATACAAAGAAAATGTTCAAAGGGAAAAGAAAAAGGAGGGTAGGGGAAAGTAAAGAAGGGAAAGAAAAACATGATGCTAAAAACAAAAATGGAAACAAAGCTTATCATACATAGAGGGTGATGATTCTAGAGAGGGCAAGTAAATGGGAAAAATTAGAACCAACATATATCATGTATGGGTACAAATTTTTAATGTTGATTGTGATCATAATGTTTATATAAAAATACAAATAAACTCAACAAATGAAAAGAGGAATGAGGTTGCCTTTATGATGACATTTTTGTGGAAAGGCAACCAACAGAAAGATGTAGTATCATTTGTGGCAGTATTTCTGGGCAAAGATGGAATGGTAGTCAAGCACTCAAAAGGAACAGATATCTTTGAGGAACAGGACGCAGCATATAGAGAGGTCTAAATGACTGTGGGTTGGAAAGAAATCAACAGTAGAGTTGAAAAGAATAGGCAAAAGAGTAGTCAAGGGCTAGGGAAAATGTTTAAAAGATCCTATGTTCTACATCAGAAGTTGAAAACTTCTCATTTTTGCAACCCAGCAGCTTCCCTTGGCACAGTGTCTAAATCAAGGTACACCAGTGGCCCAAAAAAGGCCAGTAGTTGCACTGAACCAGATGAGAAATAAACAGCGAACGTCTTAAGTTACTGACTTTGTGAAAAGAGGGGAGATATGTAGTGAAGGACAGAATAAGGGGGAAAATAGCATGCTTTCATTACAAGCTGAACATAAAGTACTGATAAATGAAAGACAGGGGGAAAAAATTGCGGCCTAGAAGTCCTGGTAGACAGTGTAATTGGATAATTGAATAATAATAAACACAGCTAAACTTGAAACTGGCTATTGTTCCTCGCCTGCCTACTTCAGAAGCAAATATCAGACCTCAAAATGATTGCAGATGGTCACAACCAACACACCCATGGAAATCTCATCCTTAGCCTGTAGTGTGACCAGCAGCAAATGAAACCTTTGCATATTAACCTCATGTAATCCTTACAACAAACCTTCTCTATAGCATTCCTTAGTAGGAAACTGTTTACCATATTAAGCATAGAACCAAGATATATTTGCAGATCTCTCCTGCTATATAAGATATACACACAACCCTTCCCTCACACCTTAGCTTGCTCCATTCCACCTAGTTTTTGGAATAAAGCTAGTAACAATTTACTAAAGCAAGTAACCAATGCTTCACATTACTGAGATAACCTCCGAGACATTCAGAAATGATTTCTAGCAGGTATTTGACATACAAGTCTGTGGCTCAAGAACCAAAATTTTAGAGATGGACTCGGGAGTCATAAGCATATGGGCAGCAGTTGAATTTATTGTACAGATGAGATCATCAAGAGCCAGCTATAGAGCAAGAAGAAAGGAGAGGGGGGCAAAGATAAGAACAGGGACATCCATGCCCTATTTATTTCACTTATGAGTATGTCCTGAAAGTACATCCATTTGACTATAAATGACTCAAACTTATCATTCTTTATGGCACAGTAATACTCCAATCAGGACATGCTCACAAGTAAAACAAATAGATCACAAATGTGTCGTATCTGTTCTCTGGAATGAGAAAATAAAGATGTAAATCAGTTCTAGAATGTATGATAGATCCTGTGAAAAAGAAAATATTCAAAGCGAAATGGGGTGTAAGGATAAGCAATGAGAGGAAAGAAAAAAATGTGATGGTAATTTTAAAAAGGAAACAAAGCTTATATACATAGGGGTGGGGGCCGTAGGGTGGGTGGGGGAATAAGAAAAGTGGGAATTAAATGGCATCATACACTGGTACAAATTCTCAATGTTGAGCGTGATCGTGATATGTATATATAATATACCAATAAAAATTCAAACAAAAAAAACAACAGAGACAAAGAACATAAAGAACTTTCTTGTTGCTGGATGTGCTGAGGCATGAGAAATTCTGAGTTTGAGGCCAGCCTGGGTTACAAGAGACAGTTTGAAGACAATCTGAACCACATAATGAAGCTCTGTTTCAAAAAATCACAAAACAACTACCAAAAAACACTATCCTTGTTGCAAATTTGCCATAACCATTATTTAGCCCTTCTTCACCAACACACCCACTGAGAAGCCATATTTTAAGCGCTTTACTAATGTTACAGAGCTTATTACTGACAGTGCCCAGCATATCAAACCATCAGCATATGTGTTTCTGAATAAACATAACCAGAATTTTTTTTTTTTTTGCGTACTGGACACATACTCAAGATAAAATTACCAGACTTCAAACCAAAGTCCAGGTACTTCTTCAGACAGATTCCTTATGTTTCACCTGAATCTAATGGATACCAGTGTTCTGCTGAATTATACTCAGATTGTTCAATGTAACTCACAAAAATGCAGTGATAGAAGCTGCAACGCAGTATAAGTTATACTTCAGCTCACAGTGGCAAAGATAAAATTGTGACACTTCTTAGTTGAAAAAAGTGATATGTTTTACAAAAAAGAATTTGTCTAAGTATCCCTGAGAGCCTCTGCAGACGTTCTGTTGTCTCCTCTCACTAGACCCAGAGATTTTCTTTTTGTACAGCTGCCTGCACCAACCTGAATGTTAATGTCTTTTGTGATCTATAGCTCACCAGGTGTAGCGAGTTAACTTTGTTAAATTCTCTGATTTGTTCTGTTCTCTCATTGGCATTCATGATAATGAAGACCTAAACTGTGCTAATTTTCAATTTCTCATGTAGAGAGTTTTCTTATTTTTTTCTTTTTTTTTTTAATTATTATGAGGTGAACACAGTTGCCCATTAAACACCTGTGCTTAAATCATGGTTTTCCTTGGCTCTTTAACTTGAAAACATTTCTAGGTTAGCACTGCATTCTGAACATCCTGAACTTTATGCAGTATCTAACTGCATGATACCAACCTTTACTGACCAGACAGGCAGACCTTGGCATTAAGAATGAAAGAGACTGAATGATAAGTAACAATGTGAATAGATTGTTTTGACACACAACTGCACGCATCCATGCACTGAGCAGGAAGAAGACAAACTCTGATCTTTCATCACAGCGCCCTTTAGAAACAGCAGCACGAGTGCATGCAAATACTGTTATCTTTTGAAACTAATAAAAGTCAGCCGCAGAGGAAATCCACTAACATTCATCAAAACAAAGCTGTTTGCAGTTGATGATGCTCAGCACAAGTACAGACATACAATGAGGAAAGACTGACCGAGGGGAACCCATGGACCATAAAATCTTCACAAAGCTGAAAAAAAAAATGTTTTGTACAGCGTGACATTTCATAGAACACATCCAAGCAAACACTCTCATGAGAGGAAAAGCCATAAACCAAAATTTTCAACAGAGCATGGTTCCGCAAGTACAGAGAATAGGAAGATACGTGCAATTAGATGTGGTAACAGTTCCACTAACATGCATTCTAATCTGTCTTACTGAATGAAGAATATGCCAAAGGAAGACTAAGTTTAGGTTAAGGAAACAGAAATGACTCTGTACTTTCCCCAGTAAGTGTGAATTATTACAAAGTCCATGAAATTACGGAGCCTTTTTCAAAATTGTAGCTAGCAAGAAAATCAGAGAGAATTTTTCCAAAATGTTTTACTTTTCTTGAAAATTTATGTTGTGCTAATGAAGACTAGACCCATATCTTATTGATTGTGTTTTCTACATTGACTAGCGCAAAATAAGCTAGACAGATCTGTAGGTACTAAAGCGCAGACGTGATGGTGACTGGCAAAGGGCTTGTTTTGCAGATACCCATTCTTGGATGAAGTTCTACCTCGTGCTACTTTCTTGACTCCCAAAGTTTTATGACACAGCCCTTGCGCCCCTGGCTTCCCACGTTCTAGAAATGTGTCTCGAGCAACAAAACTCTCTCCCTTCTTCATCTTCGCTTCCTCAGAATGTTTTACACACAAGTGTAGACTCGACAGCGATAGGCAGAAAAAGTCATCGACAAAATGACCCAAACCCTCTTCCATTTGCACTGAAATGTCAATTTCGATTTTTCAAAATAATAATCCTAATGATTCTAAAGATATTTCAATTAGAGAGATATATATTAGTGGAGGAAAAGAGAATGTTTGAATCCTTATTCTATGCACCTTCCGTATCTATTGTCCATCCTAGCCATATTATTTTTTCAGATAAACTGAGGTTCAGATGGAGGAGGTAGCAAGCTTTTTTTATGGAAGCAGCAGAGCTGGAAGCCAGTTTTCTGACTGCCATGTTTGTATGTGAATCTCGGCATGTATGTCTTGTCTCCTCAGGGAGTTGAAGACAAGGTCTAGTAACACAGTGGTCCTATCACTGTCCCAGCTGACACTGAATTATGTTTCTGGAACTATTCTAGGTACTGAGAATCAGATATTAATTTCATAGAAGATGAAGTAACCACATATTGAATACATTAGTTAAGAGAGATTTCAAAGTGAGTAAACCTTACTAATTTTGATGAACTTACCCAGAACTTGGACATAGAAAAATATAAATTTTTACATAAAAACACTCCATTTTATTACTTATGAAGATTTTATGCCTTTTACATTGGTTTTATTTTCTTTTTAAAAAATTATGGACTTCATATAGCAAAAAGTAGGAGATGAGGCACTATATTCTTTCTCCATGCTGGGGCTCCCAAAGTCTGTACTGATGCTTGCACTGAGCACAGAAAAGTAATAGTCAAGAAAACCAAATGAGGTCATATATGCATATGCTTTGAGAAACATCAGCCATGAAGCAGTCTCTTTAAAATGTAACAATTATTGTGAGAGACCAAGAGTGAACGAAATGTCTACAGTCTGTTGAGGTCAGGGTTTTCAATGGAATAGATTTAATATGGACACAGAACTTATAGGATTATGTAATGATAATTATGCAAGTCAAATACAGAAGTGCAAGGGCTCTAACCACACACCTCAGGTCCAAAAGATCCAGTGAAGGACCTGGATCCCACAACAATCTCCTGCACAAGTTTAACTCAAGGCCTCGAGCCCAAAGCAATGTCCTTCACAAGTCTAACTATAGGGCTCTGTCCCAAGGCAATATCTCATGCAAGTCAATGGAGGATGTACAACAGGAAGTCCCAAAAGCCCACGGTGGAAGCTGGAAAGCCCATGGCAGCAGGGCAAAGGACTGGTGCTGCCAGGCTGTGGGATCTCAACTGGAGCCAGGAAGCAACACTTAAGGCAAAGATCAGGGCCCCGCTGAGGAGGGCAGCAGCTATTCCCAGCAAGAGTGAGGGCCCGTGCTCTCCAACAACAAAAACAGCCAAGTTCACATCAGAAAAACCACCCCCAGCCAACTTTTCCAAAAAAGTCAACAGCATACCGTCTTCCCCAGTTCTCTTTCATGCCATTGGCAACAATCTTAGGTAGGTCTTCCATGCCAGAACCACAGTGTCTTGGTTAAACTGAGGGTTTCAAGCTGACCATTAGTCAACCCACAGCACACAGCTGTGCGCCTCAAAGAACTTACATATTTGTGTATGTTTAACAAATTGGAACTTGGAAAGAAAGCAAATGTAGTATTACTACTTTTATGCTTAAAACTGAAAAGAAAGAGATATAATTTGAAGAAATAAAACAGATGGTTTATGACCTGATTTCAAAAGAAGAAAAGTAACATTTTTGTTCTGTAGCTGATACTATTTTCAAATTTTTTTTTAAAAATGTAACTAAATATTTGGTAAAATCTAAATTTCATTGGGAAGAAAATAGCCAATCATCTCCAACACAAAGAATTATATCATCATATTTACAAACTATAGTAACATTTTTAGCATATGAAATTCTGGAAAATGTATACAAATAAATGATACATACATATACAGAAAATACTCAGAAAAATATATATGTGATGGTGGGCAGGGATGTTTCCATAAGATGTTAAAATAATTAGATACTTTAGTACATTCACTGGCAAAACATAAACTAGAGTTAATGATTTATTTACCACTAAAGACTTTTAAATATAGAATTTTTAATTAGAGAAAGTACACCAAACCCTTAGTTAGCTAGCATAATTCATCCTGGATTACACACTTGTAATCCAAAGCACTTATGTATCAAAGCAAATTTTCCCAGAAGAAATAATATAAATTCATATTATTCATTCCAAAATCCAAAAATATTCATATGAAAATAACTACAATACTGTAATATAACACAGAATATAAAGAAAAATAACAAATTTACCTGCACTTACCACTGAAAACCTTTATGGCTGGTGTCAGAGAGATGAAAGAGGAGGCTTTTGGCATAATACAAGTATTACTATCACTACTGAAATCACTGCCATCTATTGGCTCAATGGAGTCTTTTACTTTTCATGCATCTTTAACAAGAAACCTGTCCAATGACACTTATTTTGCCTCCTTTTGAGAATTGTGGAATGTGACATTGCCTTGTTATTCAACAGATTAATGACTCACATTTCTGCAGCCTTCTTCAAGTGGTGCTTTTCTACAAAATACTGCCCTGTGCCTCCTATTTTACACATCTCCCTAATCTCATCTGACAGGAAGGACCCCTCTACCTTTCTCTTCTCCTCCTTTGCAGATGAGATATCCTACAAAACCTCTGCTGTTGCTCTCCATGCAGATCCATCAACTCATGAGCAATCAGCTCCTGGCTCTATGTCTCTGCCAGCTCTTGAAGGTTGTTTTCATTCACCTCCAGTCTGTGGTTTCCCCAAGGACACAATTTCATGAACAACTACAGGCTCTTTGTCATGAGCAAAGCCCTCTAAGTCACGGGC
Source organism: Thryonomys swinderianus (assembly GCA_004025085.1). Classification (NCBI taxonomy): domain Eukaryota; kingdom Metazoa; phylum Chordata; class Mammalia; order Rodentia; family Thryonomyidae; genus Thryonomys; species Thryonomys swinderianus. The sequence goes on along the minus strand of PVIC010014488.1, from coordinate 27,476 downwards.
AAGAATGCGATCAAGTCAGTTTTCTCCCAGCAGAATTGAAGGTTCTCTCAGCGATTCTATCCCAGGCTTTATCAATGATCCTGAGGCATTGTATCATGTGGAAATGATTTTTTTCAAAACTCTTAAGGGGTCTGGTTTCCCTTCAGCCACCTTGAAGCAGTGTGGAAACAACACTTTGTTGTAAATCTTTTTAAAGTTTGAGATGTCCCGCTGATACATGGGCTGTAAGATTCACCATAATCATCTCTTTTTAGAGCCTTTCTTCTTAACTTTTCTCTGCCCAGGGACTATCATATACACTCACACGGATGTGGACTGCAATAGGGTGTTAATAAACTCCCGTCACATACTGTATTTAATGTAGTAAAACAGGAAGGGAAAACGTCTTCATCTGCAGACACCCTGCCTAGAATGAAGCAAAGCATTCATAAATTTACTCTTATACAGAAAAGCAAAGAACTGTCTGTAGGTGTTTTGAAGTGACAAAAAAAATAGACCACTCCTGTTTGTGGGAATCTTCCAATGTTCTGAAAAAAATCACTAATTTGTGCCAAACACACACAGCCCAAGACCCAGCATTCAAGCATGGAGGGTGATCACCCATAATCCCACAGCAAGAATAAGAGAAAGGGAGAAGAATCTTGACCTCATATGTGACCACGTGACAGTTGGCATCACGTGCCACCCATCTTGCAAGACGTCACTCATTTATCAAGTTAAAATTTATTAGAGGGCCGGAGGGTTAGCTCAGTGGTTCCGGCACCTGCCTCGCAAGCGCAAGGTCCTGAGTTCGATCCCCGGTGACCACATATAATGCTGGGCGTGGAGAAACGCCCACCAACAATCAACACCGCATACCACAATGCCAGATGTGGTGGCTCACGTCTGTAATCCCAGCACTCGGGAGGCAGAGACAAGAGGATTGCTGAGTTCGAGGCGGCTTGCCTGGGCACCATAGTGAACTCAGAGCCAGCCTGAACTACAAAGCGAGACCCTGTCTCAAAAAAAGAAAAAAAAATTTATTAGAAATGTTTGATCACCTTGCAAAATGCAGAAGTCACTCACAGTCCAAAGTGTATAATATTACATACATGCGTGTGTATTTCTGCAGGAATTTCTTATCATAATATTTTTAAAGATGTATTCAGTTTTTTTTAACTTAGGATGGGCTAAAAAAGCAAAGAAGTATGGGAGAAAGTTACACCTATTTGCTAGTATTTTACAGGGTGGTCCTTCTTATCCTTCATATTCTGTATGAGGCAATTTGAAATAAAAGTGAAAAGACAAAAATGTCCATTTGTTTGAACTTCAATTTCAAAATTCAGTTTCTGAAAGACAAGAATTCCTAGCCAACTTTTTCTAAATAGATCACTCATCATTCAAAACAAAACCACTTCCCTCGCTGATCTAAAATCTAGCAATTTTGCCACTTTCATTATCAACAAGTGCTTTTACAGCAAGACTGTGAACGTTCACTAGGCATATTTTTTTCTGAGTTTATGAAGTTGTTTAAAAGACAAAGTATTTCAATTTATGGGTGAGTGTTCTATAGGGCTTAGTGTGTATAAACCACAGATACCACTACTTAGTATTCTAAACTGCTAACTTCATTTGCCAGCACAAATGGACACGTTTTTCTCCCACATTAATGCATTTTTAGAGTAGCAATATGGCAGCTCCAGGTGGCGTGGTTATCCATAGATAATCACCCCCACACAAGGCCTCATCTCTGAGAGGTGATGATAGCCAAGCCCTGTCATGCCTTCCTGCTTGCATACAAGCTGATGGCAGTAATCAAAATGACTTGTAAGGCATAAGCCTCAAACAGAATTTATGAGCTTTGTCCATTTGTTAATTATAAAAGCTACTCATGCTGCTGGCAATGCTGTGTACACTTTTACACTGTCAACATAATTAAAAAGTTTTGGTATGAGGTTTTGTGTTGCAACACTATTGATCAAAGGCCATTACGTGACACTGTGTTGCAGAGGCTGTACTTTCCACGCAGGTCATTTCTGAAATTGTATTACTTACTATAATGGAGTTCTGTCATGTAGCTTGATGGCACCAACTCTGCCCAGCCTGCTGTGGCAGCCTAACTGGTGTTTCCTTTTATCTAGTCTCAAACAGACCCCAAAATGGGGTGATAGCACCAGGAGAGAGTTTTAAAGAATTATAGTTGACTAACCAATAGGCAGAAATAGAAATTTGAATCTCTAGATATTGCTTAAATCCTGAAACTCCAATCTTCTAAAATCCTGTGCTTATTTAAATTATATTCCTGATACAACTGGCCTTCAGAAGATCCAAACAGCTTACTCTGGTTAATTAGTAGTTTAAAAAATTTTTTTTCTGGTAATAGGAAGTATTTTAAGCTTTAAAGTGGGGGCTGAAATGTCTACTTTATACTGTTTGCTGCACTGTAAAACATGCTTTGGGCAAGAGATGGTCTTCATGGAGGAAAAAAATCTTCACTGAAAAAGAAAAGTCTAAAGAGTGGGAAATGATTTCTTTCATGCATTGCATGTTAGGGTGCACCAGTGTTTCAAGGGCAGAAATGGGGTTTGAAAATGAAAACTTGACAAAATGATGGAATAAGTTGGTTGGAATGTGACAGAAAATTAGAGTATCTGTAAGTGATGCTAAAGAAAGAAACATGTATATTGCAGACGAAGTATAACAAGAAGAGCTTTCTTTAATTGCAGCGAGAAAAAAATCTCAACTATTGCCAAATTTAATGTCTTTCCCAGAATTTAACTAACTGCATAAGATTTGACATGCTTCATCAGTGCATTATGAAAATGAATCACAATTACTGTCAAAGGCGCAATGTTCTGCTCTAAAAAGCTTTGAATTAGACCTATTTCAAAACATAGTAAGGAAACTGACCCAGCCCATGTCCATTCTAAGGATACACTATTTTAAATAAATCTTTGACAATCGCATTCTTCAGATTTGAGAAGTCAGCGCGTTCTACATGTTAATTTGTTCATTTTTAATCAGCTGTGATACAAATAGAAATTCCAAAATCATCAGAAAAGGGAAAAGGACAGAAGAAGTCATTTAACATGTACATTTTCACCTTTTAGAAAGACTGAAGTTGTCATAATCGTGTCAATTAAACAGTAATTCAGTATTGTCCTTTTAATACATTTAGTTAAAATTTGACACAAGATATATACAGGCATAAATGTATATATTTAAATTGTCTACTATATATAGGATACATACACGGTTAGATTATTTCTCAAAACTAAAAGATCCAACTCAATAGCAAGTGATGTGATGTGCAGTAACATTAGCAAGAAAACTGGTCAGTTAAACCGCATTTTCCTCTATAATAAAATCAGATTTGTCACTGGATTTGCATTATTTTTCTAAAGTCTAATGAAGACTATGTGACTTTATTACACATACATCATCCTATTTTCCCAAATTTCCTATCTTTAATTAAAAGTTTCTAAAGATATTTGCTAATCCCTTGGGGAATGTGCCAGGGTCCACTCTCTAACCAGAATGTTTTATCTGGCAGAAGCGTGGAAAAACACCATCACCAAAAAATCATTATAACTGGAAATTAGAGTCTTTTTGATTCATAGTAATGGAACTGCTAGACTTTCCACTCCATTATCACAGCATCTGAAGAGTTCGCAATTCCAGGGAGGAAGCCAAATCTTAAAAATACACATCTCAGAGAGTACTTGACAGGACAACCTTTGTGAAATAATAGAAGAAAGAATTACAATCACTTTTCAGAATGTCATGGTTCAGGAAAAAAAAAAAAAAAAAAGAATGGCAGCGGGATGGATTACTCCAAAGACTTGGAAGGTGACATTGACAATCCAACATGCATATCAGCTCATCAGAGAGCAGAAGTTGTTCCCATCTGAAAGTAGCAGCAGTGACCTCTGTGCAATGAATTAATGGCATGAGCCCATTTCCCGTAGCCTCTATCTCATCATAAACAATTTCATTACTTAGAACCTTTATCTTCAGACTGATCAGGAATAAAGAGAATACAAATATACAACACATACACACACGTGCACACACACATACACACACATTGATTTCTTCTAGAATTATTTCTCCAGGCCAAGTGCTATTGCCATAAAATGCCTCCTTTAGTGTTGACTTGCACTTTATTTTAAGACAATATGTTTATATTAATTATGTGGTCTTTGAAGACTGGAGTTCCTTCTGTATAAAGCTGTTTTTATACTAACAACCTAAAATCATGACATTAGTTTTTATACTAACAACCTAAAATCATGACATTAGATATTTAGAAAATGAATTTTGATGCCAATAATGACGGTGACTCTTTTAAGAAAAATCTTCACTAACTCATGTAGCTTTGGGTACTCAATTCCTGTACTCTCACAACACCCCTGAATCTCAGCCACTGCACTTCTAAAGTCTTACCAGTATATGGTGATATGTGTCTCCCTTTCTATATTCTGATCACCTTAAAGACACAAATCATGTTGCCACGTGGATGCTCCAATTTCATTAGTGACCCTCTGTATCACAAAGACAGCTATCCTGTAAAATCAGAAACACTCAAAAAAAAAAAAAAGAAAATCAGTAGGAGAGGGACTTTGTATCACCATCAAGTCTGTAACTGTGACTATTACTAGAAAGTGAGGACACAATTCAAACACTGAACTTCAGATGGAAGTTCTGTCGCCACCCAGCCCCCCACAGAGTTACGAAGAAGCAAGAACACTATCCTTCTGCCTCCTGTTTTTCTTTTTCTAGAACTTCGGTCTGCCTTCTGATTCCCTGTGATGTCAGAATAGTGTGGCTGATGGCTATGTCTGTCGTTCAGATTCTATAGCTTTCTCCAGAGAACACAAACATAAAGGGAGAAAGGGAGAAAGGACATCTATGTATAATTTTGATTGAGTCATGTACATTAGTGGCCCCATTCCCTCCATTTATGAAGGGCCCGAAAAGACTATAGAGTATATGTGCACCTTATTTAAAATAAAGTATACAAATGTATTATATATATATATATATATGTGTGTGTGTGTGTGTGTGTGTGTGTGTGTGTGTGTGTGTGTATGACTAAAGAATTTTAAACTATCCCTTACTAGCTCAAAAGTATAAGGTGATAATTTTTATCACTATAACTTTTCAAGTTCCTCATAGAGAGCCCTGATGTCCTATATCCTGAACCTGAACCATGTCCCAGCTCCAAATGTATTCGACCTGTTGTCACCTCACAGTCCTATGTGAGGAAGAACAGCAGTGTCCTTTAGGGTTTGCAGACCTTGATGTGGACGGCTGAAAGGAGCCCAGCAGGTGGAGTGGTCTTCATCATTACACTGTCCAGCCACAGATCATACAGACTATGAGTAGACAGAATTCAACTTTCCAGAGACTGGATTGGCTTTAGGGAAACCATAAATGCATTGAGTTAGTTGTCTTTCCTGGCTGGAAAGTCCCAGTTTTAGCAGATTAAGCTGGACCTCTGAAACTTAGGAACCAAGAGAAATTGAGGCATGACCGAAAATCAATTATTTCCTGAAGTTTCCTTCCAGGACACCATCTCCTTTTCTGCCAAGGGCACGCGTGACACACTGACACAGGCGCATCCCTGAGAGCTTTACAGCCTCGCAGAAAGAAGAGAGACACACAAAAGTGACCACAGAGAAGGTAATGATTTGTGTTGTGCATCAACAGTACAAACAAATGGCATGTGAAATTCCACAACAAGAGTGCCCTTACTTTGGATGTTGAAATTAGGGGCCTTCGGATCATGCTTTGATGCTGTGTGAGATTTCTATAGGCAGAGACGGAAGTAAGGAGAAGAGAGAGACAAATGGCCCTCAACCCCTAAGACACAAGTAACCAAAGCAGGACGGTTAGGAAGAAATAACTGAAAACTTTGACTAGAGCTGAGCTATCTGCCCTTTTTAGAATTGGTTGTCTGGCAAAAGCGCCCTTCCCTAAGTACACCTGCCACTTGACTGGCGATGCCTCCGCCATCAAATCAGGAAAGCAATGAGTAGTGACTTCACGGTTAAATCAGTAATTGTGTTTGTTTCCACCACGTCATCAAAAATACCTGAGCGAATCAACTTAAAGGCCACCACCGCAGAGATTTCAGTCTCCGGCCCCTCCCCGCCTCTGTCCTGAGCTGTGGGGAGGCAGAACCCCACAGGGAGCGTGGAGAGGAAACCCCTTCGCTTCACAGAGGCTAAAGCAAGAGACAGAAGAGGCCAGGAACAAAACACACCCTTCGGCTGCAGGCGGGTGAGCAATGACCCACTTCTTGCAGCTAGGCCCCACTTCCCCAAGTTCCTACTAACACCCCCTTAAGCTATGATTTGTAAAAGGGTGAACCCATTCATGAAATCAGCGCAGTCGTTGCCCAACCCCCCGTGAATGTCCCACCTTCGAACCCAGCTGCTGAGGGACTAACCCTCTAACACATGAGCTTTTAGGGTCATTTAAGATCCAAACCAAAGCAACGGCTCTGTGATAAAACGTGGAGCGCTGACTGGTACCTCGGACAACATAATAAATATTAACTATTATTGCTGTGTTGCTATGAGCTACAAGGAACATAGGGAGAAACCAAATACCCTTGAAATCGGAGCCCTGTTGTCTGAGATACTTGTAAGAATGTTAATAAAAGCAGGAGGATCAAAAGCAGGAATAGTTTTAGAACAAAAGCCAGGATACCGGGCCAGAGATTTAGCTCAGTGGTTCCAGCGCCTGCCTGGCAAGCGCAAGGTCCTGAGTTCGATCCCCGGTAACCACATACAATGCTGGGCGTGGTGACTCACACACACCAGCAATCAACCAGCAATCAGCACCACATACCACAGTGCCGGGTGTGGTGGCTCACGCCTGTCATCCTAGCACTCGGGAGGCAGAGGCAGGAGGATCGCTGAGTTCGAGGCTTGCCTGGGCACCATAGTGAGCTCAGAGCCAACCTGAACTACAAAGCAAGACCCTATCTCAAAAAAAAAAAAAAAAAGCCAGGATACCAAAGCAGATCCTATCAAGTTGTTTAGAGAAATATGGAAATAAGAAGCAGACAATTGACTTCATGTATTTCCTCATGAGATTGCAGAAAGGCCACCCCAACAGGAAGTGATGTATAAGACAAGATCCAGAAAAGTTATAGCTTAAAAAACTAGGAAATATGAAGCCAAGCTTCCTGTGAGCCAGTCCAGGAGCAAAAGCAAAGAGAAACCCAGGCAACCAGTCCAACCCAGGTGACAAGTTCAAGAGATTGACCTAAGCGGACTTCAAAACAAACTATAGGTTAGAAATCCTAAAGTGAAATGGAAGCAATCTGGCTTAGTGGTTTATATCGCTCTTAAATATAAGGAGACTAGGTTCTCCCTGAATTCCTATTAGCTTTGCAACCTAGAGGAAGTTTATACCTCTGTATGTCTTAACTTACTGTGAGGAAAACATTAGGACCTATACACAGAGCATCTGTGGCAAGTAATAAGATAATACATGAACAGCACATAGTGCTGGAACTGGCTCATAATAATTGCTCTGAAACATTAGCAGCTCTTATGAACAATGGGTAAGGACTAGGGTTTCCCAATTGCCCAGACACCTAATTTGAGGTGCTTCATATTAAATACCTAACAGCTAAGATGTAGAGTTTCTAAGAATTGGATTTACTCAGCCTGTTTGAAACAGCTCTTGAGAATCAGAACAACACACGGCTATTGTCTGTTAGTTAACAGAAGACTGTTCCATTATTCTCTTAGAATACTGATGTGGTTAAAATATACTCCAGAGATTAATCTTGAAGTGGTTTTCAAAATAGTTTGGACAGAGAATGCCTTATTAACTTTATTTCCCATGACTAGTATTTTTTAAAAATGAGCTCCTGTTGTTATTTAAACTGTCCAGATCTTTGCTTATATGTATTCACTCCCCACAGAGTCTCCTGTTCTATTTTGTGTCACTGAATCTCTTCTACTGGGTGTGTGTTGAAGTAATTTTGTTTCTCCTACATATTTCTAGGCTCAAAATGAAACAGAAGATAGAAGCTTCAATATGCTACAATGATTTTCAGACATCTAAATTGTTGAATCATACAAAAAGGAGAGAGTAACTGTAGATCTTAGAAACTGTCACAGACACATTCACTTTACTGCACCACATTTATAGCAAGCCTATTGTTACCAGGGGTTGAAACAAAACACATGTAAAACATTGTCATTTCCAGAAATGACAAGTACATCCTACAAATGGGGCCCAGCCTGTGACCCTTTTCTTTCCCTTCCCTGTGTGGCTACAGGCTTGCTTCATACCATGAATCCTACAAACCAGTCTCACAATTGCTAAAAATAATTGCAGTTTTCTAGTTCTGTTCAGGCATGATGCTCTGAAATAAAGAACAAAGCCTAGCAACTTCAATTAACAAACACAACTGCAATCTTATTCAACTCTGCATAGATTCATTTTTACCCCAAGGATATTACAACACACCACAAACTTGAATATTGTTCCTAGAACATCTGTTGTCCCTATAACATCATCAAAACCAAAATCATATAGTTAGATCCATATAAATCACAGCAAACCTGCCTTCCCACAGCACGAGCCAAACATCTACCCTATGCCATGGCCTTCAGAACACTGAAATAATTGACGGATAGTCTTCTTTTCTCGTCTCATCACCACGATTTCTCTTCAGAACAATACCACATGATGAGTCCACTTTTTTTTTGATGCTAACATGTGAATACTGTTTTCATAATTTAGCATGCAGCATGCTGGTCTACATCGACATGTTTGTAAAGGATTCCATTGTGTCAAACAGAGGAGAAGGGGAGATCTGCCAGCAGGCGTTTGCTGGCTATGTCCAAATCTCTGCTGGATCCTGCTCTGGCTGCACAGTCCCTGAAGCATATAAAACTTAGCCCACTTTTATAAAACCGAGCAGGCATGAAACTGAGGGTAGAATTTCAAGTAGGAATTGATGACTTTGTAAAAAAATGTACACACTTTCCCTATATGAAGAGAAATGGAAGGCACACCGGGAGAAAACAGGGTTCCTGAGTGATGTGATTAAAATTTCAGGAGCCCCTCTTTGAAGTTAAAGTCTCACAAAGCTCATCAAATCTATTGAAAGTTAGATACTCTCCATAAAAAGACCTGCACAGGAGAATAGGCAGCAGCTTTGGGGACGTGTTGAGCTTTTTCTATGTGTATGTACTTAATACAGAATAATCACTAAAGCAGAATGGAAATAGGAAGATTTATTTGGCAGATTAGCAGACACGTGTTTTTCCAAGTGTAGCCTTTCCAGCTATTTTAAATATAAATTCTGTCTTCAAAGAAAAATTCTTGCTTATTTTTAAAATACTCCAAATTTGATATCTGGATAACTAGACCTTCCAGATTTTTGAAGTCACATTTCTTAAAAAGCTATGACTGGACCCTGAAAAAAATATTGACCTGTTTAGAATTGAAACCAGTATAGCCAAAACAATTTTTAAGCAAATAAGATCAATTTATCATGGATGAAGATACTTTTCAAAGATTTCAGGAAAGAGTTCACATTAAATTCTGATTTTATGGGGGATTAGGGCAGGTGAAAAGGGGAAAAAATGAGAAGTAAGTCATATCTTATACTGGTACAAATTCTCAATGCCGAGCGTGATTGTGATGTGTATATAAAATGTACCAACAAAATCAATTTTTAAAATTCTGACTAGATGTTTTAATAACTGAATTACTTGACAGACCACACAGTTGCCTTGCTCTGCAATTTTCTTGTGTGGCTTACGGGCTCAGAGAAGAACCGTCCGGAGAAAAAGCACTAGAATTTGTCTACCTGGGCTCATATCACACGATCCCACATGCGGCGTGACCCTGCGGTGCCACTTGTTAACCTGAGTCTTGGTCTCTTCCTTTGAACATGCGTTTAGTAAAAATATCCACGTCACAGAGTTGTAATGAGGCTTACATGAGATTAACAGATTAAAAAGCTGGCTACATACAAAGCATATCTAACTCTCAGGTTTCACTCTAGTTGACTTAACGGTTCTAACCACCACCCCGGTTCTGCCTTTGATCCATCTTTCTGCTCTACTGTTTCACGCTCCTTCCTGCTCCTCTGGCCCCGCCTCCCTCCATCCTTACACCTGTTCTCCATCTGCAGAGTCACTTTTGATGATGCTCACCCTGGAGCAGAGGAAAAGAGAGCTTTCTGTTCTAAAATATCCTCTAGAAGCGTTTGAGAATCTCAAATCTGCCTCATCATGGTGAAGAGTGTTGGAGGCGGAGAGAAGTACGGCAGGGCTTGTTCTCAGAAAGTTCACCATAAAGAAGCAGAACGGCTTCCTGCGCCTTAGAGATTCGAGTGTGAACAAACAAGGTCTGGAGCTAGTTCTCTCCGAACGGTGAGGCGCTAAAAATCTGACTGAAAAACTCACTAGGCGAAGTCTACTTCTACCGCTGATTTTAATCAGTTTCTGCTGAAAGCATAGAAACAATAATGTCGAGGGGGCAGGGCTTGTAGGGAGGGCAGGGGATGGGGTAGGAGGAGACTAGACGTGTCATGTGCTGATACAAATTCTCAGTGTTGAATATATCATAATGGATGTACAAAATGTACCGATAAAGTAAGTTAAAAACAAAGAAGCAAAAGAACCAAGCAAACCGTTTCCCACAGAGGGACACAGGACTGTGACTTGCTCGTCAGCCACGCACCTGCTGCAGACTGAGGCGGGGGCAGGAAGGAAGAGCTTCTCAAAAGAGCAGCACAAGACTGCAGCGGCTACTTCCAAGCCAGGATTAACTCAGAGCTGGGAACAGCACAGAGAGAGACTGCAGAGAACTGACGAACTCTTAAGTTTTTAAAGTGGCTGACAGTTGGAAATGTGCAAGAATTAAAACTCAAAACTCTGCTAGAGAGAAAAACCTAGAAATAAGGGAAAGATGGTAGATGAGGAAGAGGAAAGATACCTGGAAAACTCAGTGGTCTAGAATAAAGGAATGAAATTCAAAAGGGAAAGTACGTTTTCCCCAGAGTCTGAGGGAAAGATCAGTCCGAATACAGAAATAATGAATGGATATTTCAGTGCAAGATAATATGCATACAGTTTTTGCCTGCAGGTCTACATCCCTGTGAAAAACGAGCTCAGGAGAAGATTTACAACAGGGCAGGTAGTAGTGAAAAGAGGAAGTATGTGGGTTGAAGAGAAAATCAAAGCTATGGAGGGCATTGATGGAGACAACTTCTTTTAAGCATAAGAAGCACCAACTAGCATTATTACAGCCTAGTGTTAGTTGAAGAATTTTTTTTTGAGGTATGTGATGAAGCAGTATTTTGACTGGTAGTGTCCTGTAGTAGGGTGTTTGGACTGGGAAAGATATTTGGCATCCTCCTGTTTGTAATTTTTCTACATTCAAGTGATAGGAGGTTAAAGGACCCATGAGGTAAAATACAAGCATGGTTTAAGAGATAAATAATGTGACAGCAAAAAATAATCTAGGTTGCCAGTTGTGATGGCTCACGCCTGTAATCCCTGCACTCGGGAGGCAGAGACAGGAGGATTGCTGAGTTCGAGGCTTGCCTGGGCTATGTAGTGAGTTCAGGGCCAGCCTGAACTATAAAGTGGGACCCTGTCTCCAAAAAACATGTAGTATTTGTACATAACGGAGTACTACTCTGCTACCAAGAATGATACATTTGGATTAGTAGTAAGAAAATGGATGAACCTTGAGACCTTATGGTCAAGTCAAATAAGTCAGAATCACAAGTTTAAATACTGTACGGTTTATCTTACATTTTAAACCTATTGTATAAAGATTTAAAGTATAAAAAGAAAAATAAAAGATAGTAGGAAACAGGAAGGCAGATCTTTTGAAAATGGGAGAAGATGAAGAAATAGAGGGAGGGACAAGAGAAAAAGAAATAAAAAGATTTAAGATGTGTTACATATGTGGGCCAACTCCCATGATAAATGTAATCATTATATATTATAAACACATACTAAATTTAAATATAAAATAAAATAACTACCCTCAGTTATTTTTATAGCAACAAAAATGGATTAGAAGAATAACGAGCCAATGTGGAAGGAATAAAAGAAAAAAAAAGATGTACATCATAGGAATAACAGTAGGGCAAGTAAATTAAAAAGAAAAAGTTTTCTATGTATATTGCTGCTAGAAAAATTTCCTATGGTATCTAACCTACTGTAAACTATACCCAAAATGTTTTACAGATTTCTTGTACATATTTTCTTGAACATACAGTTAAAGTTTTGTATTCATTCAACAGTGTGTTTTTTTGTGTGTGTTTTAAAAATAAAAAAGATATCCGGGCTTGTTGACTCAAACCTGTAATCCCAGCATTCATGAGACAGAGGCAGGAGGATTGCTGAGTTCAAGACTTGTCTAAGCTATATCATGAGCTCAGGGCCAGCCTGAACTACAAAGTGAAACCCTGTCTCAAATAAAATAAAATTAAATTTAAAAGATTATAGGAATTTCAATAATTTTCTGAAAATTTAATCACTCATCTTTCCATCATGGTGCAAATCACTTTCACAGCTATTAACAATATTGCATAGCATGGCCATAAATTGAGATACTCATAAAAGTAAAAGGGGTTCCTATAAGAAATTACAGCGGTACAACAGTCATGGGCCTGGACCATCCTAGGAAACTAGAAATACGAGTCACTACACTTAGAGATTGGGGAAAAAAAAATTTACCAAACATGGAAATGAGAAGAAATGTGATAACAGAAGGCTCAGGAAGAGGAGAGATAAGTTTAATCTCCTTTGCAACTTTGTTTAGGACCAGTTTTGTTAAGTATTGCCCTCTATACCAACAGTCTTCAACAACTTAATACCTCTTATGAATGAAAATATGTCATAATTGTGTAAGTTAAATATCTTAATCTCCAGGGCATGGGATAGGTTAAAGCTATTCAGAGTCTTTGTTTTAAAGTGGGAAAAAAAAAACAGTTTGAGGTTTTAAAAGGAAGAAAAGTTGCTTCTCTTGCTTCAAGTGAAGCAATGTCAGGACATGCCAAAGGATTTATGTGGCAAGGTTTCACAGAGATGATACCAACGAGATGATGCCATGATTCAGTTCTCCTTGCCTTCTATCCACCACTGCTTGCTGCCAGCTGAACTCCTGCGTGAGGGAGGTTTGATTTCTGGACTAGAGATAGTCATTCGCTGCTATGGTCAAGGGAAGGGAAGGGTGGATTGAAAAACTTACCAAAGAATAAATGCTGAGATTTACTACCTACTATTCAAATAGTCCTTTTAGGTGAATTGACCCAAAAATGGAGCACGAGTTTTTCACTCCATCCTTAAACCACTGGACAATATAATTACTGTGATTCAACTTCTAGGACTATGGTTCCACCTAAATCAGGAACTCTAGGAAACAAATACATCACATTACAACTCATACACTTGGGAATTTTTGCTGAAAATTACCAAAGCCAGAATCAAGAAATTTTCTTTATAACATATTAAAAATAGGTGCTCTGGAAAGTATATTTTCAAATGATATTCCACATTAATATACTCTTCTTTGAAAAGAATTCTAATTCTTTTAAATGTTAACGACATGAATGGCAACTTCAAGATGAATAAAAGCAAGAAAGGGGTAGGAAGAGTCAATGCTTCCACATGAATTAGATTCATCATCTCATCACTATTATAGTCACTATTACACAAATATCTACCTTGGTCCTGCAGGCAGACAGAGATGATTGCCAAATATTGTTTGCAATGCCAGTCAACCATGGAAGCTGTTTTTGTAATATAAAGATCACCATAGATCAATTTTTACTCTAAAATGACTTGGCAGTCATTAAATATATGTACTTCAAAATGGCAAATTGCACCCTTACTTTATTGAAACCTATAGCATCAATTTGTAATCAGCAAGTGCATCTTTATAAAGTAAGGTAAGGCCTCTGTACCATTTATTTCTATGTGTAGGCATACAACTAATGCTTACTGACATATTGCCCACTTCTAGTAATATACTTTCTTTAAATAAAAAAAAAAAAAGCATTCCAATCCCACAGCACAACCCATTGGAGACCTGTTTGGGAAAGTGAAATAGTTTTAAAATGTACAATGCCCAGAAGCAGGGTTAAATAAGATTGGGCTGTGCGCTAAGAGATGTTAGTGTTATGACCCGAGGATTTGTGACTCCAGAGAAGGGCCCGGGTTCAATTTCTAACAGGCTAAAAAGTAACATTAGCATTGATTGGAGCAGTGGCTTCCAGCTCTCTGCCCTACCTTGTAGCTACAAATTGAGTCCTAGGTGGCAACACCAACAATAAATAAAAAAGAAGAAATACAGAAATGAGGCAGAATGTTGATTTAGTCTTTTAAACAACTGGAAAACACATCAAGGTTTGAACATTCATTTATATGTAAGCTTAAGTAATTTTTAGAATCCGTATATCTATACTTAAAAAAACAAAGCTCATATAAGAATAGTATTTCTAGCCAGTTATGGTGTTCCAGGCTTGTAATGTTATCACTCGTGAAGTTGAGAAAGAATTGTCACAGGGTCAAGGCCACCCTGGGCTACATGGTAAGTTCAAGGGCAGCCTGAACTACATGGGAAGACCCTGTCTCAAAATACAAAGAAATATTTTTAAAAGAAGAGTACTCTTATGTGATTTCTGTGCTCAATTTGTGATCACTCTAAAATGTCAACAGAATAACTATATTAAAGTAATATGAGTATTGGGTTCCATATGGTACAATAAGAAACTTAAGAAATTTAAGTTGGAAAATAAACAAGTAAGAAAAAAATTTAAATTCTTATAAGTTTCCATTAAAGACAAATTTGTGTTTGCTATTTAAATTGTTCATAGAATGAACAAAAGTGTCTGTCAATATCCAAAATTAACATTCTTTCTGCACTGCTTTTTTTTAAATATTGTCTCTTCTTTCTCTCATCATCCTTTCAAGGAAAACATCATTATTCTAAACTATTAATTAATTTCCTTCTGCTGTTATACTTTGAGGTGACTCAGGTTTTTCCTTCTGGGATATTTTTCTCTAGATCACTGAGGAATATATATAGCAAAAAGGTAGATATTTTTAAATATCATTATTTTATAACCCAATATAGTCATAGTAGTTTCACAAGTTCTATTTCAAGGGGTAAAACTTAAAAAAAAATACATATATATATATATATATATATATATATATATATATATATATATATATCATAGATACTATATACAATCTGAGTGCTATCAAAATCTCAAGCATAAATAAAATTTGGCAATTAATTTTAAAATCATGAATATATTATAAACAAGGCTACACCAAAGTTAGGATGAGCCAGACACGAACATGGTGAGCTTTAACACTCAATGTCTTCAAGATTCCTGGAGACAGAGCACACACAAGACACCTCCAGACACTTCATTGAGTCCTTTGTGCCGTTAACATGCACGTGTCAGAAATCCTTCTTGGTGGTGAATAAACCAAATGCGAGAGAACTGGACCGGTAGCCCGGGGAAGACTGTCCACTACAGTGAGGCTGTTATGGATGAAGACACTGCAGAGCACCATCCAACCCCTCGTGGGGAGGAAACAGCAGGTTAGGGAGGCTCCTGGGAGAAGCTAACACCTCACGTGTAAGAGGGAGCAGTAAACAGGGCAGCCGAGCAAAAGTCAAGGGAGACTGAGAGTCAGCGCACAACCAGACATCTGCAAGTCTCAATATTACTAAGAGAGGGTGAGGAGCAAAGAGAGGGTATGTTGTAGCCCATTAAGACGTCAACATTTTAGACTTGGAAGCAATAGGAAACTGTTATGCATAACAGGAATTGGGTTTAAAAAGGAGTGGTAACAATGTGGGGCCAGAGATTTAGCTCAGTGGTTCCAGCGCCTACCTCGCAAGCACAAGGTCCTGAGTTCGATCCCCCATAACCACATACAATGCTGGGCGTGGAGACTCACGCCCACCAGCCATCAGTACCACGTACCACAGTGCCGGGCGTGGTGGCTCATGCCTGTAATCCCAGCACTCGGGAGGCAGAGGCAGGAGGATTGCTGAGTTCGAGGCTTGCCTGGGCTACACAGTGAGCTCAGGGCCGGCCTGAACTACAAAGCGAGACCCTGTCTCAAAAAAATAAAAAAATAAAAAAGAGTGGTAACAATGTGGAGCTCCAGAGATTTATTGTTATGAGCAAAACATGGAACGTGAGCAGCTGAGGGTATGTAGCTCATAAGAGAAAAGAGGCAGAAATCACAGCAAGATACATGAGGAGAGGTGCCCATGTTTGCCCAAGGTGTGGCATAGGGAAATGCAAGAGAAAGTCTAGGGTGCTGTTTTATTGCCTTAATGACTAAGGTACCATCCCTGGATTCTGAAGGGATGTGACTGTTCTGTGAAAAAAAAAAAAAACACAACTTTCTGATAAAATGATATCGGTCCTTCATACCCCATGAGGAGGACTAGAAAGTAATAGAATTCAGTTTGGAATATTGATAACTTATAGCAGATACCTGAGCAAAGGTGCCAGATCTAGAGCTCAAGATGAAAGATACAAGTTAAAGATACAAAAACAGAAATCTCACAATAAAAATGGTAGAAAAAAGTGATAGTGTTTGATATGTCAACCCAGTAGAGTAAGAAGAAGAAAACCTAAAATATTAGATACAGTAAAACATAAAACCAGAAAAAAAGATAGACAATGGTAGCAAAATAAAGTTGACACAATCTAAATAGATTTATTGTTTTACATGCTCATCGGTTTCTTGAAAAACTATACTGAGACTTTAAGTGAATTACAGAGCCGTCAGTAAAACTGCACCACCAGCATCCCTAAGAAGAGTTCCCTGCCCAGAATGACATCTAAAAAGAGTGTGAGAATGCAGCTAAAATTCCCTCAAATTAGAATTACCTCTGCTATAGCTATTTCATTTTGAACTTATTCCTGCATTTCCTAATTTTTAAATGTTTAATCTTCAAAATAAAGAAATCTGGACAATCTAAATTGCTTTCCAACTACAACAATCATGATTCTACTCTGCTGTGAATTATTCCTCCATAATTTGCAATCTCTTGCTCCATCAATTATGTGATCATTATGTGCCCCATTCACTCATTAAACAAACATGTTTTATCCCCAGTTATCTTCTGGTACGTTCAGAAGAGGACAAGACAGAGACATGAACAAACAGCTGGAATTCCTGACACCAAGAACTAGTACAAGGCGCGCTGTGGAGGCTGGACTCCTGAGTCCCATCACTCATACACCAGTCTCTTCACCACATCAACCTCTCCTCCAAACACCGGGGAAGGCTGCAGGCCAGCGACATCCTCACCTGTAATTACTGAGGGTGGGGGAGCCCCAGCTTACATTGGACACACTCCCGACCCTGGACTCTGTGACTTCCACCTCAGAGTGAAGTGACTGCGAACTGCCCTGGTCCCACGCAAGGCACGGTTGTCTCCTGCAGATACCCCCACACTGACGTGTGAACACATTCACAGATTCCCGGGCACCCCAACTCCACGTTCCTCACCTGCCAGGGAACTTGCCTGAAGATTCCACCATCCTGCTGGGGAGGTGGGTCAAGAGAAGAGAACTATATGAACATTCCAGCTTTTGGGCAAAGTAGTCATGTGTGGATCCATACACAGCCTATTATTAGAGTATTTAAACAGAGTTCCCACCCAAAGATGATAGAAGATAGAGAGATAGATCAATAGATATAGATAGATGACAGATGATAGATAGATGATAAAGATAGATGATGATGATGAAGATAGACAGATAGAGTAGATAGATAATGATAGATAGATGATAGATACAGATAGATGGTGATGATGACAGATAGATAATGATGATGATGATGATGATGATGATGATAGATAGATAGATAGATAGATAGATAGATAGATAGATAGATAGATAGATAGAGATAGATACATAGATGATAGTGTGTTTGCTTTGGTGTTTCTCTCTTTTTTATTTCCAGTTATAGTTGCTTCAAATCAAGCTCTTCTAGCAATATTCTCTGAATTTTTGTTTTTCCCACTATTTAAATTCTTTCTGTGTTTTTAGCTCACCACATTTGCCTTCTTTGTCACTCCTATCCTCTCTTGTATTAACCTTTTTCCTTTGATATTCTTTATTCTATTTCTTTGTTTTTTCCTTATCTTAGCTACCTTTTGTCTCCTCTTAGCTCTTTTCCACTTGACAGGGGCACAAACACATCTACAGATTCCAACAGTCTCATAGCTTTTCTCATTCCCAAAGTATACAGCCCTCCCCCTACGTCTCATCCCTGTCTGTGCAAGTATCTTAGTACTGTTAATACTAGCTCGTCAATCCAACTGAAAGCCCCCCTATAAGATTTGTCCTAATATATGACTTTTCATCTCTTATTACTCTCTTGCCCGCCTTCCTACAGACTCACAATCCTCCCTCGCCCATACCTCAGTCTCTCGCATCCCTCTCTCCTTCCACATCACAGAATAACTGCTAATAACAAGAGGTTTGAATATAGGCTGCAAAGAATGCAGGTAAACGGTGAAGGTGTAACCACAATGTCTATCATATAACAGCATTATACAATCAAAACTGTCAGTGCTGTTACAACCAGAAGTAATTCTTCCCTCAAAACACAGAGACAGAGTCCAAATCACCTCATTTAAAGAGCTGAAAGAGTAAATACTATCTTTGGACAAATAAATCTGAAAACACCTCACAAGAAGGCCACGTATTACTGGAAAAGATCTTTGCATTAATTACAAACTCTCTGTAACTTACTTGACCTCAACTTTCAGCACCAGTGAAACACACACACATGCACGCACGCACACACACAGATAAACATATACATTAGATATGAGGCAACAGAAGACTTCCAGGGTTTCCCAACTCTCCCAATGCAGATCCAAGGAGACACAAATGGAAAGGAAAGCAAACATCAGGTACAGAGGTCTACAAATTGATCAAAGATGAGTCAGTGAAACTTGGTGAGTTCAAAGAAGACGTGACCCAGACTTTATGGAAATATGCAAAATGACCAACATAGATATAAGGAAAAAAATTAAAAATTGGAAAAACTCAACAAAACAGTCTAAACTATGAATGACAAATTAACCAAAGATACAGAATCCATGAAAGGCATCAGACAGAAATGTCATATATAAAAATAATGTATAGAATTCATAGATTGCAGAAATGACCACTGTAAAGATAGGGTTCCATGAAGTGAGGACAAAAAGCAAATTATGATGAATTACTCAGAGAATACTAAAAACAAAAATTACCAGAACAAGAAAAATTCAACCAATAGCTACTGCATCACACTAGGAAGACCAATCTAAAGCTAATTGGAGTGACAGAGAAACTAGAAGACAGCACAGTTAGAATCATTCATTTGTTTTCAGAAATCATAAATCCCTAAATCTGAGAAAAGAGTTCAGAATACAAGAGAGGTAACCCGATGGAGCCGGAGGGTTAGCTCAGTGGTTCCGGCGCCTGCCTTGCAAGCTCAAGGTCCTGAGTTCGATCCCCGGTAACACATACAATGTTGGGCGTGGTGACTCACGCCCACCAGCAATCAATACCACATGCCACAGTGCCAGGCATGGTGGCTCATGCCTGTCATCCCAGCACTTGGGAGGCAGAGGCAGGAGGATTGCTGAGTTCAAGGCTTGCCTGGGCTACATAGTGAGCTCAGGGCCAGCCTGAACTACAAAGCGAGACCCTGTCTCAAAAAATAAGAGAGGCAACCCAAACACCAACAAACTGCATTGAAAGAAAAGAAGCTTCCCAAGACATAATTAAAATACCAGATGTCAAAAAAAAAAGTTTTTTTTAAAAAACACAGAATTTTAAAAGCAGTCAGAGAAAAGCAAAAAAATCACATATAAAATGAATTCATTTGAATCACAGCAGAGTTTTGAACCCAAAATTCAAAGGTCAATAGAGCTTGGAGTAAAGTATTTCAAACCCTAAAAGCAAACAACTTCCAAATCAGTTTAATATACCTGACAAAAGTTTCCCTTAAAATACATGTAGAAATAAGGACATTCCATGAAAAACAACAAATCAGAGGTTATTAACACCAAACCAGAGCTCCAGAAAAAACTCAAGAATATCCTAAACAAATACAATGAAACCAAGAAAGCCAAACATCCAGATAAGATGAACACTTCAAACAAGATAAAGAGATTTTTAAAAAGAAAAGAAAAGAAAGGCAGAAAACAAAGGATTCAAAAGAGAAAAAGCACAAGTTTAGCAGTTAATTTAAACTCTTTGGTAATATCTCTCAATGTTAATGGTCTCAAGTTCCCAATTAAAAAATACAGATTGACATGTTGGAGCAAAAAAAAAACATAAACGATAGTCTGCTGAATTCAAGAAACTAATCTAATCCCAAAAGATATCCACAGAATAGAGATCGTGAACCTTTTAGAAACTGAGCGCCAGACTGCAACTCAACAATCACTTATTTATGACAAAGTGCTGGTTCTGCAGTTAAACCCAAACACTGAGGTTTTAGTTTAGAAAAAAGCAACTCATACATTAACATCTATTGTCCTAAAAGAAAAAATAACACGTGTGTCTTCAGTTCACCACCAGTGCCATAGACTAAACATCAGAGCATGACAACCAGTATTACAAGAGTACTACCCCAAAGCAAAGGTAACAATATTACTTTCTGACAAAGAACTTCGAGCCCAAACTGATTAGAAGAAACAAAGAAGATCAAATAATATAATAAACAATAATAAACAAATAATATCACCTACACAGTACACTAGCATCAATGAGATAAATATAAGCAATCCTGAGAGGGAAACTCACTGTAATTGAAACTCTAAATGCAGTGAGCTCAAATGACCTAAAAAGGAGCCTCAAAATACTTGAGAAATGACAACAATCCAAGTCCAAATCGAAACTGAGAAGTCATAAAGATCCGAGTGGAAATTAATGAAACTGAGGCTAAAAAGCAATACAAAGAAACAATGAAGAGCTAGTTCTTTGTAAGAATTACAAATGGCCAACAAAAATTTAAAAAATTTGTAGACTTTAGAGAAGTACAAATTAAAATAAGCTATCACCTTATACCAGAAAGAGACATAAACATTGAAAATTCAAATAATAAGAAATGTTAGCAAGGCTGTGGTGAAAAAAGGAAACTTCCGTACATCATTGGTAAGAATATAAATTAGTACAACCACTATAGAAATCAGCATGGAGAATTCCTAAAGAAATAAATTC
This sequence comes from Thryonomys swinderianus, assembly GCA_004025085.1. Lineage (NCBI taxonomy): Eukaryota > Metazoa > Chordata > Mammalia > Rodentia > Thryonomyidae > Thryonomys > Thryonomys swinderianus. The sequence continues at coordinate 6,229 of PVIC010014488.1, read as the reverse complement.
TACATTAAATTTTATCCAGCTATTTCCCTTCTACATATCTTCCCCCAAAGAGCTAAATTTACCATATTACAGCACTACATGCATAAGAATGTTTATAGTAGCACAATTCATAAGAGCTAAATCCTTGAGGCAGATCATATAGCCATGATAGACAAATAGACAAAGAAAATGTGGTATCTGTATATAATGGAATGTTATGCAGCTATAGAGAAGGATATGCTGAAGATATTTGTAGGAAAATGGATACATCTAGAAAATATAATGGAGAATGAAATAAATCAGCCACAGAAATTTAAATACCATATGGTTTCTCTCATCTGAGGGAGGCAAAATACAAACAAAGAGCAAAACAAAGGATTAAGAGAAGGAAACAAGGAGACAGATCTTTTACAAATGGGAAGGGGTCCAGGAGACTGAGTGCAAGGGGAAAGGAGGAAGAGGGGAAAGGCAAATAAATATTTAATTTGCACCATATACATATGCTGAATAGCCAAACAGTCATAATGGAAATGGGAAAAGACTTGGAGGGAATGATGAGGTGGAGAGGGGAAGGGAAATAAAAAACATCAAGATGCCAGGCGTGGTGGCTCACGCCTGTCATCCCAGCACTCGGGAGGCAGAGACAGGAGGATTGCTGAGTTCGAGACTTGCCTGGGCTACATAGTGAGCTCAGGGCCAGCCTGAACTACAAAGTGAGACCCTGTCTCAAAAAAAAAAAAAAATCAAGATGTCTTATGTAGTCTATCCACTCCCGAGATGAGTGTTAACTTCACGTACTGCAAATATACACCAATAAAATAAAATTTGTAAAATAATACAAAATTTCAAGTAAAATCTTTAGTATTCAAATTTGATTTAGATTATCAGAAAAAAACTTGTTTCTGATTACTGTATGTCTGTTTCTTATGGAAACCCCTTTTAGCTTGTATTAGATAGCTTTGTGGAGTTTTTAGCTTTATTATAGAAACTTTAAGCATGCTAACTATAAATAAATCATTGTATGTTATCTTCATATAGATGACATGTTGGTTGAATAGGTTTGAGGAACTGGTATGTTTGTCTTTCAGCCTTTCCCTATTTCCTTTCATGACCCAAATTGGGGAAAAAAAAATCTAATGCAGAAGGAAGGTAAGAAGTATACATGCTAAATGAGGAAAAAATACACTTTAAAAAGAGGAAAAAGGAAAGTTAAAAGGGGCCAGGTTGTACAAAAAAACTATAGCACCTTGAAAGAGACTCCTAATAGTAACGTATCTGAACAAAGGTCTGATGAAAGCAAAAGAACAGCATGCTTTGTGGAAGAAGACAGTTTTGGGTAGAGAAGGACCTTGCTGTTGATGTAGGGTGAAATAGAGATCAGGATGAGGATGAAGAAGCACTGAGGAGCCAAGGATTTTAATCTAAGGTAGGAAACGTGTGAGAGTATTGAGCAGAGGAATGATATACTTTGGCACTTTAAAAGATTTGCTGTTAGAGCTCTTTTGTCAAGGCGGGTCAGAATCTATTGTCATTGTCCAAGTCTGAGAATGATGACTGAGAATGGTAGCAGTTTGCTGGGCAAGAAGGGATCAGATATTTGAGCTCTAGGCAGATTTGTGAATGGATAGAATGTCTGGCAGGACATGAAAAGAAGAGCAAAGGATGCCAGGTTTTAGACTAGGAAAGCAGACAGATGGCAGTACCTCTGCCTAAAATGTGGCAGGGTCTTGTGGAACTGTGACATTCAGTCTTTTTCTAGGGTGCTGTTTAGAATTCTTTGGAGGGCAGCTTTAATATCCATGAAGCTTCTGAGGAGTCTGTCAAAGGAATATCTTATGTCCCTGTCAATTTTGAAAGATAGTTTTGTAGGATACATCAATAGAGGTTGGAAGTTGTTTTCTTTTAGCATTTGAAATACTACACTCCAGGCTCTCCTTGACTTTCATGTTTGTGTTGAAAACTCTGCTGTGATTTTGATGGGATTTCCTTTGCATATAATTTCTTTCCCTGTTTTCAGTATTTGGTTCTTCTGTGGAATTTCTGGAATCTTGATTATCATGTACCTAGGTATAGATTATTTTCAGGTCATAGCTATTTGGAGTCCAATATGCCTCACTTATCTGCATGTCAAATTCTTTTCCTTTTCCTGTGAAATTTTCTGCCATTACTTATGTGAACATTTTTTTTAGTATCTTTTGCACTATCTCCTGTTTCTTCACTGACTCCAATCAGTCTTATGTTATTCTTCTTTGCATCATCTAGTAGCTGCTGGATTTATTTATAATTTATTTATTTCTCATAGTCCCTTGCTATTTTCTATAAATTATTCCTTTCCTGGTCACTGACTACAATCCTATCTTCTGTGTCTTATATTTTTCTTCACATTCACTGGTTCTGCTGCACAAACTTTCATTTGAGTTGTTAATCTCCTGGAAATCTGTTTCAAAGATTCTATTACTTCTATAAACTGAGATTCCATCATGTTTCCAATCTCATCTTTAATGTTATTAATCATATCTTTATGGACACTATCTCTGTTGTCATCTGATAAATTATTTCTGTTTCCTTTTTACTAGAACCTCTTATGTTACCAGCTCAGAGACTCCTGTTGGTTGAATTTCAGGTTGTTCCATCTCACTGATCCCTAGATTCCCCTTTGGTGATGATCTGGGAATCTGGGTTTGAGATCTATTTAAATGTTTTCTAATTCTTATTTTTTGTTGTTCTTCACGTTTTTGGTTTAGTTCCTGTCATGCTGTCTGGGCAATGGTAATTGCAAGTATCTTTCCTCCTAATACTCAGAACCCTTAGGAGATGGGTAGTGCCTAGGTTGTCCTCCTGGGATCTGTAATGGCCTTTCAGCAATCTCAGTTCTGGAATACCATGAAAGGTAGTTAAACAGAACAATCACATCACCTTGGTCAAAGTAATGCAATCAGTGTCATCAACAGTAGCAAAGCACAGCCAGGGAAATGACAAATTGTAGCAATCACTACTCTGATACCCTTAAGCTCCTGAGCTATACCTATGACGACATGCCAAAATTTAGAACCAGAAATATGTTCATAGTATACAAGCCCTTCACGCAGCACGACCCTTTGAAAATAAAGTTTATAGGTAGTTGGGGGAGTAGAGAGGTAAAAGGAAAAGGAGAGATTAGATATAATGTTAGAGAACATATAAAGATCACACAAATCCTGGGCAACAGGTAGAGGCTGGAGGACAAAAGGGACATACAAACAGAACAGACGAACATTAGCAGGACAACTAGAAACTGAATTCACCTTCCTAGAACAGCACAGAAGGAAGAGAAAGTAGGGAGGACTGAGCCACACAAGCTTCAGGAAACTGGTGCTGACAGAAGGAAAAGAGAGGCCGAAGTAACAAAAGAAGAACAGGGCTTCCAGCAGCAACAGGAAAACAGGAGGCTGTTTTCACTCTCCTATAAAAACAAGAGCAGTTGAGAGAAGAAAAAACCCAACCCTAGATGACTCCAGAAGAAGAAAGTAGAGAAATGAAGAATAAAAGAGAAGACAGAAAGTAGAAGAAAAAATGAGACAACTCCGTCCCTTGGGAGGTGGACAGAACTCCCTTAGTGACTGGCATGGACCCTCTGTCTGTGTGGGGCCAATTACTATATGTAAATAACAGCAGCTGCTGCAGTCCAGCATGTTCACTGCACCATTCCACTAGTGTGTTTCTCCATGGAGGCCTACGGGTCCCCAGAAGCATCATACATCTGCAGGCCTGGCAGCCATTCTCTCACTGAGAGTCGAGTCTCTGGGAGGGAGCACTGCTTGGCATCTCCTCCCTCTTCCTTCAAGTCTCTTTCTTCACTCTCCCTGTAGACATTGATTCTTGTCTCAGATCCTTCCTGGGTCTGGGAACCCACTTCCCTTCTTTTCCTTATCAGGCTGCTGTAATCCAATGTGAAGACACCAAATTTCAGAGAGGCTCTTTCTCTGCGGCTCGCCACTCCGCCATTTTCCCGGAAGTCTCGCAATGCTAACTGTAAATAAGCTCGGACCCCAACCAAGAGGCTCAAAACTTCAAGTCCACTGTTTGAAAGTGCCACTGTAACTGTTGTAATATCTGAAAATAAAAATGATGCCATTTCTTCCAATCACCTCAACCTTTATTGCCAGAAAACAATGAAGTAACATTGTGATTCATTTCAAATTCTATGAGGTATTTTGGTCATAAATAAAACTACTAATGTTAAAACCAGTGAAATTCCTTGGGTTCAGATGAAGTTGTTTTAGGAATACATGACTTAATTTCTAATTCATTAGCTAAATCTACATAAACCACATGAAAATTCATAATTTTCTTTTCATTACTTTTTATTAGAAGCAGAATAATATTGTATTGTGGATGACATTGATTTTCCCAGAATATATTATAATCATTTTAACCAGTTCCCAGAAAGATAATAAGAAAGTCGGTGACCATTTTTCTGTTTTCTGAGGTCATGGCTATCATACCTTAAAAAAAGCAATGCCAGACAAATTGTTGAAGAATTTGTATAAAGTACAGGCTCAACATCTATCTATTGGCAAAATAAATGAGTAATTTCCTTCACACTTATTAAGACCCAATTAAATTATGTCCCACATTTTGTCAAAAAACAATATATCATCATTAGATTTCTTGCTTCATTCTTTTTTATCCTAATCTATTCTCAGATAAAATAAGCAAATTAAAATTTAGTATGTAGCATACAGTAAATACATAATACACATAAACATGCATGTAAGTATGGAGACCAATGCATGCATACACACATGCACATGTTACATAAATGGTCAATTTCCCTCTTAATATTTCCCATCTTCCTCCATGAGGCAAATAAATCTATCTTACAGTATTTTCTGAGCAAAAGAGGCAAAAAAAAGGGAGATTCTCATATTTTTATTTTAATAATTTTCCCCAATCTTCTAGAAAGGCCTGTAAATAGAGATTCTGTGGTTGAGCCACTCTGCAAGAAATCTCCAGTCTTCCCTAGTTGTGCAAAAAAGACAGATATGCAGCTTTTTTGAGCATGAGAGAGATGACATGTGTCTTTGTTGACATTTCATCTTTCATAAATGTGTTGGGTCAGTAACCATTTTTGCTTCTGTGCTTCCAAAAGTCTATGGCCAATATTGACATTTACCATTAAAGTTATATTAACCTAATAAGTGTTTTAGCATTCTTCTTTGTATTATAAGAAGTTTGTATAATATATTATTACATCTATATTATTAATGATTATAACTACTACTATTAGTAATAAACCTCCAAAACACTATCTGGGTGGTTGTACAGGTAAGTGGGAGATTTTTGCAACTGTAAACACTTCTTCCTTCTTATCAATTTCTCCTTGAGTCACTACTGTTTATATTTTTTCTAAGGCATTTATATTTCTTCTATAATTTGAATTATATAGGCAGTAAGTTTCTTATTAGACATCAATGTTTTATCAAATCTTTATTTATATTTGGGATTATATCTACATCCTTCTCTACAGGTAATATTCCTTATGCAGACCTGTACTATTTCACTTTTTGGATCAGATTCCATCATTATTTTTGGGAAACTTGAATTTTGTTAATAATTTTTATGGCAGATTCCTTTACCTATTTTATAAATTTTGTTTTCAACTCTGCAATTCACTTTCTTCTAAATATTTAATTTTCCATGTTGATTTTATGTGTTTTTAATTCATGTATACATTTTATTTTAAACATTTACATTCACATAATATAAAAATTAGGTTATCAACTCCTTTTTGAGATCCACTTTAACTGCATCACCCGTTTTAATATATAACACTTAAATATTTCTGATGTCTAATTAATTTTCCCTTTCACCTATAGATTATTTTTAAGCATTTCCTCTCAAAGAAGGATGAAATTTTAAATATTTCTTATTTCTAAAATATTACTTCATTGTCATTGCAAATATCATATATATGATGTTGATATTTTTGAAATTTGTTGAGATTTCCAGTGAAGTCAAGGGAATTTTGAAAATAGCCATGTGTACTTTGAAACAATGTTCATTCTCTCTGTTAGACACAAGCTTCTACATACATTTTTTAAATCACAGCCTCAATGGCTTATTCAAATTTCCTGTTCTTACTTCAATTCCATCTGTTCTGTATTTCAGGGAGAGACACGTTAAACTCTGAGTTCCTTAGTTTCTCTTTGTAGTTTCTTGTTTAGGTATTGCAATCCATATATAGATGCTTAGAAACTTTGAATTAAGA